>JAQQSU010018845.1:0-10393 GCA_028627135.1 Pseudochirops cupreus
GTTGGGGGGGGCAGGACAGGAAGAAGGGACATGTAGTCAGACTCTCACAATTTGCTCACTATGGAGAGGTTCTGCATAATTTCACATGTTCAGCCTGTATTTGATTGCTTGTCCTTCCAGTGGGGGTGGGTGACGAGGGAGGAAGAGTAAGAATCTAGAATCTAAAGTTCTATAATCAAATGTTAAAAATATATATCTATATCTATATATGAAATTATTATTATTATTATTATTATTATTATTTACATCCAACTGGAACTTGAGATACACAGGCACTGTGGTTGGGAGATCCATCCTGCCCTACCTAAAAGTCAGAGGAGTGAGGGGGGAGGACATAGGAGAGAATAGATTGGCGGAGGGGGACTACACTGGGATGGCTGTTTTGGGGTGGTGGGTGGGGGAAAGATGGGGAGAAAATATGTAACTCAAAATCTTGTGGAAATGAATGATGTAAAATAAAAGTAATTAATTAAAAAAAAACAATATCAGGACAATGACTATTGCATTCCCTGAAGGATAAATAAAATTAAAAAAAAATCCACAATGAGCTGAAGATGACAGAGAATGCTAAGCATAAGATACATTTGATTATCCCGGGTCCAATCTTTATGTATTTCTTTTCTTTGGCATTGCCATTGCTAGCATTTCTAGAAAGATATTGAATAACATGGTAAGAGAGTCATCCTTGCCTTATTCCTGAATTTATTAAGAAGACTTTAGTGTTTTTTTAAAATTTTTTTGTATTACTTGTTTGTGGTTTTAGATGGTTATTTTTGCTATATTTTAAAAGGAGTCCTCTATGCTCATATTACACAGGGTCTTCGTAGCATGTATTTTACTTTGTCCAAGGCTTTCATCTATGTCTAATGTAATCTAATTTGTTTGTTTTAGCATATTTACTTTTCCTTTTTGCTGTGAATATGATCAATCATGTTCACTTTTTTCTTAATGGTGACCATCCTTGAGTCCTTGGTAAATTCAGTTCAGTCATGTTGAGTTTTGTTGGTTAAAAAGATACACATTTTTTGCTAAGATTTTATTTTAAATTTCTGAATTGAATTTATTAAATGTTTTCTTTATCTGCATTAATTTTTTTTCCCATTTGTGGTATTAGGACTATATTTCTTTCTCAATTTTATTGGCCTATAACAGCACAGAGTAGGTTTGATGATTTTATTTCTTCTTGATATGTTGTGATTTTACTTAGTTCATTTTTTAAAATTTAATTGATACTTCTTTTAAATCAGTTTAGTTGAAGAGTTATTAATTTTGTTTATCTATTAAAAAATTTCATTGAGCTATTTTATATTCTTTTTGGTTTCCTATTTTCTATGTTGAGACCTTGACAGAACTTTTTTTCTTGGGGATTTTTCCTCTGAATATTGTTTACAATATTTAATAATTTTTTCCCTGTTTTGTCTTTATTGTTGTTATCTCTTACATAGTTACTAATTAATGTTAATTAGTATGGAAACAGTTAACAAGGAATTTAAAAAATTAATTTCTGTGCTAAAGGTCTTTTATACTAGACAACAACAATAACAACATTCATATAGTGTCTACTGAGTGCCGAGGGCTGTGATAAGTCCTTTACAATTAATATTTCATTTTATTCTCATAAATCTGGGAGATAGATAGATAGATGGATGGATGGATGGATGGATAGGTGATAGATGGATAGATGACAGAGGGATGGACGGATGGGTGGAGAGAGAGAGAGAGAGAGAGAGAGAGAGAGAGAGAAAGAGAGATGGATGGATGGATGGATGGATAGATAGTAGATTTTTAGAGAATTGATACAACTATTTAAGGGAAAAAAAACATTTCCTTTCTGGTAAATTATTAAAGGACATGAACAGGCAGTTTTCCTGAGAAAATGACTTGACTTTTTCCCAAAATGACTACTGACAAGCCAAAGAGAAAGGAGTTTTGTGAAATTGAGCTGTAATCCTTTGTAGAAAGGCATGTTAAAAAGTTCTCTGTTATAGACTATTTGTTAATTGCTAGTTCCTGTATACCTCAGTTTCATCTCAGCTCTCTGGTGGATCATATTGTGTCTAATAGTCCTCTCACATCAATTCCTTTTTCACTTGAAAGTGCACTTGAGTGCACTTTCTAGATTTATGGTTCCACTCTTCTCGTCTATGTAGCTAATATCCTAGAAATGGTCCTGCAGAAAGGTAAAGACTACTAGAGTGATTGTGCAGGAAATAATGTGAGACTGAGAAAGAGAGAGACATAGAGAGACAGAGACAGAGACAGAGAGAGACAGAGAGAGAGAGAGAAAGAGAGAGACAGAGAGACAGAGAAAGAGAGAAAGAGACAGAGAGACAGACAGAGACAGACAGACAGACAGACAGTGGTAGAGAAAGACATGGAGACAGAGACAGAGGCAGAGATTGAGGTATGGAGAGATGGAGACACAGAGACAGAGAGAGGCAGCGATACAGAGAGAAGCAGAAACAGAAAAAAAGAGATAGAAAAAGAGAGACATAGATGAGACACATAAGAGATAGAGACTCAGAGAGAGAACATTTAGAATAGATCAGGCTATGAAATACAAAATGTTAAATTATCAATGCTCATAAAGAAATTATTTATAGCTAAGTTTTGAACTTTGAGTTCCTGAGACCGAGTCCACCAATATATTCACTATATGCCATGATATTCCCTGTGCCCACTAGCAGAAGCATGTACTAGTCAGGAATTCTCCCCAGAAGAAAATTTTACTATTTTAGAATTTCTTAAAATACTTCGCTTTAAAGCATAAATTTGGTTTAAGTGACTGATAGCATGTTTTGAATCAGTTTTGAAAATAAATGCTGTGTGCTGATGCCCAAATGTTGGTAAAAGGGATTAAGAAGGCTCGGCTGTGTTCCACCTCAGTGGCTCTGCCTTACTATTAAGAGGGATGGATTAATATCAAATTTCTGGTATCTGGTTCCTTGCTGATACTGCTTAATTATCCAGATAAGTGATCAGAGCCTTAGCATGAGTGACAGGATAACTATAAAGAGCCTCAAAGTTAAAAAAAAAAAACATGAAAGAAAGAAAAATAAGTATTTGTTAGCTTAAGAATCACTGAGATACATTTTTCAAGTGTTCATTAATGTTGAAATCCCAAGTCAGTTTCGGTCACCTCTGAAGAGCAATGTTTTGGTTTATTCATTCAGACAGGAAGCTTGGGCAACAGGTTTCTAGTGTCTGTGGAAATATATGAAGGTCTCAGGCTTTGGGTATCATTTCCCCATCTCTAATCTAATGTCCTCTTCTGTCCCCAGATCCTGTCCCTCCTTTCTAATTATTTTAGCGTCTTCCTTTTCATTATGTTTAAATGCCTCTGTCCTAGACCCTTATTCTCAACTTCAGAGGATGGGCCCCTGACTTTCCCAAGATGCACATGAAAGACTAAAAGCCTCACATCTCCTAACTCCTGATGAAACAAAAGGGGAAGGGAGGAAATCCAGATTCTAAGATTTTAGTCAAATCTTCTGCCTGGATGCTTTCTATGTGTGCTGGTAATTTTATCTAGCAAGTACTATCTGCTATCCCCTCCCCTCCCTTCTCACCTCCCCCAACCTGTCTTTTCATTATTTTTCTTATGTCATCTAATTTTGTCAGGGGTGGGGATGAGGGCAATGTGATGATACAACCTGAGGATATGATTAAGGACATAAAATCAAAGGCTAATTCTAGCCTTTGGGGTTTCTTTGGGGATTGGGGTTTCCTCCTCTAAGTCTACTTGATCTTTCCACTTGTATCCTCCAAATTGGTTTACCTGGTCCATGCCACCATCTGCCAATGAAATATACATGAACATGAGGGTTAGAAACCACTAAAAGCAATGCCCAGCTGCTTTAATTTTGGCAAATACAGAACGCAACATACCTGATCTTTTCTGCCTTCATATTCCTAGCATCTAGCACAATGTCTGGATTATTGGAAGTTCTTGACAAACGTTTCTTCCATTCAATTTAATAGCTAGATCGACCAAATTGACTGGAAGAATGTTGTTGTTGTTGTTTTCCTATCACTGTAGGGTTATGGCAGTAAGAGACTCTGCCACACAAAACATAGTAGAAATATCAGTGCTCACAATGGGGCAACCAACGGCCAAGAATCTTTACTCAAAGTAAAACTAAAAGTTTTAACCCCCTTCTCTGGCATTCAAGATCTGCTGCTTTCTCCACAAACAACCATTTAATTACATTTCTGAATATTTTCATTTGTCTTGCTATACTCCAGCCAAATGGGAATACTTTTATTTCAGTGTCCATGTTTAATGTTTCCCTTTCTATATCTTTCATTTATACCATTCTCTCTTTCCATAAAGCCTTTCCCTTATGGAGATGTGAACCCTATTTCAAGGCCCAACTCAAAACCCAACTTTTTCATTCAGTTTTTCCAGATCTCTCCCATATCAGAAGTAACTTCCTCTTCCTCTGAAATACTATAGTTTTTTGTTATGTTGAACTTACTTAAAGACATGCAGGCATAACTTAATTATTGAACTATAAGGTTTACCAAGTCACAAGTCTATGAAGTAGCTAAGTGGATGTAATATTATTACCCTGGATTCAGACAAGTAAAGGAATTTGCCCAGCAATATAGTGGCTCGAAAAATAGTTTGTTCTCAGAACTTTTGACTCCAAGTCAAATATTCTTTAGAGTATTCTATGCAGTATTCTATTGAGTCCTGGCTCTGCCATTTAGTTCCTGAATGAAAACAAAAACAAGTTTTTATTAAGTGTTTTTTATCTTCAAAGTAATGTGTCTGTGGTGTATAGTTTCACATGCATCCTCCAGCCCCCACCCACACTCCACAATTTTCTCATTTCTAAAAAATGAAGAGGAGCTATTCTAAACAAACTGGCCTAGGAATTGTTTTCCATATAACTTTGCAAATATAACAAAATCAAAATTAAAAAAAAATATGGCACAGATTTGTAGTAATTAACTCTGAATTAAAAAGACAGAATAACAAAAAACACTACCACGAGATAAAAAGTCTCATAAAATAGCATTAGAAACCTGAAAAGCATAAAGATTCCACTGACCCTCCACAAGCACATAGCCTTTGTGTCAGATGATGTCAGTGCAAACAACCTCAAAGGTTTATGTTTCAAGGTCTAGCTGAGGTGGACTCTGCATGCTGCTTTCATCGTAGAGACTCACTCTAAAGTCCTATTCCAACAACAGAAACAGGGAGAAATATCGTTTTTTTTAAATAGTCATATAAAGAAAAGAGAATGTTACAAGGGTGAGGGAAAGATGTTTTTGCACAAAGCCAGCTAATCGAAAAGTTGCTTTTATAATTAAGGGGAGGGATGCTAATTGGGCCCAGTTCTCTCCCTACAGAGTTTACTCGGGCCAGGGATCCAGTCAGATGCTAGCATCTTATCACCAGGAAGGGAAGGACAGAAAGTCTAAAGGCTCTAAAAGGTAAATGTCTCAAGAATTGAAAAAAGAAAAGTTACTGGGAATACAAGGCTGAAAAACAAAACAAAACAACAACAACAAAAGAATAAAATCTAGTTCTCAAGCGTATAAGTCAACAGTGGGATTCAAAAGGACAAAAGAAAGAATGAGCAAAAACTCAAAAGAAGCAAGTGTCATAATACTTTGAAAATTGGGGCACAGCTAGGTGGAGCAGTGAATAGAGCACAGGCCCTGGAGTCAGGAGGACCTGAGTTCAAATCCAGCATCAGAAACTTAATACTTACTAGCCCTGTGGCCTTGGGCAAGTCACTTAACCCTGATTGCCCTGCCCTCCTCCCTCCAAAAAGCAAAATACTAATAATACTACTACTAATAATAATTTGATAGTTAAGTAAAAATATCTCACAATTCCAAAAGAAAAAAAAAAGGATTCTTCAGAGATTATGGAATAGCAAGAAATTCCAGAATGCTTCAAAAGAGAAATTGAACTTATTAAAAATATGACAGAAATTACATTGGAAAAATAATCAAAACAAACACCAGAGTCAATTAAACAAGATAAATAACATATAATCTTTGCAAACTATTAGAGACTAAAAAAGTGACAGATATGAAATGCAAAAATATAAAACATAAATAAAATATGGCAGAAGAATAAAAGTCAGCTACTTTGAAAGAACACATTAACTCTCTTCAAATTAAAGTGACTTTGAAGACAGAGTGTAAGGGGTTAACGTAGAGATCATGGGATTTTCATAAAAATACAATAAACTAAAAACAAAACTAGAAATAATATAAAGTTGGCTTCAGAAGCTCTTATTAAATGCCTACAGTGAACCACATACTATGTTAACTGTTGGGAATGAAAGAAAGTTTGAAAGAGTTCATGCTTTCAAGGAACTCACACTCTAATTGGGGGAGACAACATGCAAGAATCTGTGTGCAAGCAAGATAAACTGAAGGAACTGGAATGAGAAAACTTCTTAGAACTTTTTAAACAATAATGATGTCTAAATTATTAGATATTAAAAAAATACTTGAAACTCCAATTTCAGAATTTCAGTGCTAAAGAAATCATTTTGAAAGTAATCAGGAGAAAAGGATAGTAGTTCTAGGAGTCTATAAAGGATTACTTTGTGGTCAGGAGCGAAGAGGGAAGACTGTAACATGATTTTTTCAACAGGAGTACAAGATTGATTCCAAAATACCATATCTTGCAAAAATAAGTGTGACTGTCATTAAAAAGGTATGCCTCCCCCCCAAAAATATAGTAATTTATGACTTTTTTTTTTAAAGGCACAGATGAGTGGATCAATCTACAGGCTTTTATTAATGAAGTAGTGCATGCCAGGCACTGTTAAGCTTAGCAACTGATGACTTGCAAACATACCAAATAAAAAACAAACAAAATAACAGAAGAAAGGTTTGACATATGATTATGAATTAAAAAAAAAACTAGGCAAATAAATTATCTCAAGTTTTTGACCATTAAAAATTGAATCTAGTTATAAATGACTAGATTTGGAGTCAAAAAACAGGGGTTCAGTTTCTTGCTATGGCACTTTAAATCTGAATTATCTTGGGCAAGTTATTAAACTTCTTCAAGTGTGAGTTTCCTCATATGTGAAATGAGTTCAATTCAAAGAAGCAGTCAGTGCAATCTTGCTATCAAACTGAAAAAAATAAAAATTGTCAATGTCAGTTAAACAAAGAAACTAAATTAAATTTAAATATGATATTAACAATGAAACAAAATCGTACTAAAACACGTATGTTCAAAGTGACATAGCATCAGAAGGCATAATCGAAAAAAATTGGCTGAATTACAGAAAGGCACTATGAGTAATACAATAATTACAGGAAACACTAATATTCTAATCTCTGCTGGATAAGTGGAAGGGAAAAATTGAATACAAAAGAAAATAAGTTGATGTGCTATTTGAAAAAGTTATATCGGAAAGATTGCCATCTTCAGAATGAAAAAATAAAAGCACATACACATTTCTAAGAATGCCATATTTGATCATCTCAACAAAAATAGGTCAGGTTTCAGCATACTTCTAAAGGATTTATAGTTGAATATGAATTTTAAACACATATTTCAAATAAAATTATATGATAAGATATTATGCAGTAACAAGAATACTAGCAAAAGGACCATACTTAAAGGGTGCCTTAATAATGACATTCTGGATAATGAATGAGGAAAAGAACAAATCATAGAAACAATTGAAGCCATGAACAAGAGCATAATGACAATGATACAACATACTCAAATTTCAGGAAGGCAAATAAAACATTCTTCTAAAGAAAAATATCTCTTTGAAAGTATGGGTTAATAAAAGAGAAAAATTGCCTGAACATAAAAATATAAAAACAGAAAAACAGAGCAGAGAAAAAAACCAAACCCAAATTCAGCACAAATAAGAAATCTTGACATTTAGAAAGATGCACAGTGTCAAAGTGTATAGAGTACGGGACTGAGAGACAATAATATTAAAGTTGAATACTGTTCTTCATATGTACTAGCTGTATGATCATGAAAAAAAAATAACCTAAGTCTCTGATTCCTCATCTATAAAATGAGGAAGATTTTTTTTTAATTAGATGGTCTCTGAGGTTCCACTGAGTTCTAATTTCATGATCCTATAAATATAGATAAAATGAAAACCAAAAATTTTATAGGCATATTAAGTTTTCAGGAAACTCTAAAATTATGCTTTTATTTATGAAAAATAATTTTGACATTGCTCCCCTAAAACAACCACCTTCTTAATTTAACTGTTTTCTTAGCTGACTTATCAAAAGAAGTGTGTCCAAAAGCTGCACAGATGGATTTAATAATCTTAAAAGTCATATTGATTTTTTCTCCTTGTTAGTCTTTATTTTAAGTCACTATATAACAAAACACATGCCATATTAGAATAAGCAGCCTGGAAGCTGGGTCCTCATTGGCCTCCCAGTTTAGGAACCTATACCCTACCCATCTGCACCTCCAAGCATATCTGCACGTTCAGTCCTGTGAGATTGAATTGCCCTGTGCTGCACATGTGGAGTTCCTATTTCCCTTTCCTTCCAGAAAAGAATTGAAATTGCATAATGATGTTGGAAAATATCCAATTTTGCCAGCTTTTGTCTAAGAACTAATTTGAAAATTTCTTTTCCCTTTTGAGTAACTTCCCTTCAAAGAATGATAGGTCATTTCACAGCTGTGCAGTGATTTTACCTGCCCATTAATTGGAAGCATTATGCAACACATGATAGCTGTCAATTTGTGTAATCATTTTGGGCAGAAGGGAAAGATAGGAATTGGAATTCTAGTGAACTCTTCTTATTTTCTCTGGGATATGGTCAGAAGAGGCCAGTATCACTCTATCAATTGAGAAGACTATGACACATAGTGATCGTAATACTTTTAGAGCTTGAAAGACATTTAGAAATAAGTTATTATTTAATCGGATTTAAACTCGGAAGTGATCTTAGATATCATCTAGTCCATACCCTCCATTCTATAGATAAAGTATCCCCCAGAGATTAGAATTATACAGCTAAGTGACATAGCCAAAGATTCAAATAATGTTCCTTTCCTGGAACCATTGATTATGTACAGCAACACACATGCACACACACATACATGTGTGTGTTTGTGTGTTTCTCAGAATTTCACAATGATATATGTTTGCTGATTATTTTCCCATTTTTTAATGCAAGGAACAACCGAAGCAACAATGACAATACTAACATTCACTGATTATCCCAGACTTTGACTCAATTCTGTACTCATGGCTTCTTTATATAAAACATATTTAGTGCATATAACTTTGCTTTACACTTTCACATCACAGAGAATATCAATACTGTTATTGTTGCCATAAGATCAAATAGGGATAAACAAGGAAATTACATTTTGTTTAAAGAAATCATGCATGAGGAAGTGGTATCAGTAGTAAAATCAAGTACTCCAAATGACATACTTTCTAAATTATTTTTTTGATTGCAAAAAAGATAGATACAGATAGATAGACAAAATACAAATATAATAGTGGGAGTAATTTAATTTCTCTCCCTAAGTTGCACAAATCTAGCAGGAAGATCAAAGAGAAACAAATTTTTAAAAAAAAAGTTTGAGAATTTAGAATAAAATAATTTAGAATTAAATTTAGATCTAAAAGATTTCTTAATGAATTTATATTTGTGTCTATCACAAGTTGTACTTTTATAAAACTATATCACACATTAAAGCCCAAAGAAATTAGGGGAAAACGTAAATTTAAAAGCTAGAAATACCAAGCATATTCTTTATAGACTTTCAAGCAAAAAAAAACATTGGTTAATTGATGGAATGGAAACAAAGGATAAAGATCTAAATGAAGACCTAACAATGAAATCCTAAGTAATAAATGGATTGAAAAAAATGTAGAAATAACATATATAATATATATATGAGAGATGATGATAAGAAGACAATATGCCAAAATTTCTGAATACAGTGAATAACGATGGTTAAACCAGTCCTCTGAGGAAGAAAATGTTTGAGAAATTACTGAACTGAGATAATTTTAGCAAAGAGAGAAAACAAACATGAAAAAAAAGAAAAAACAGTGTAAGCATTTTTTCAGAATTAGAGAATATAGTAAACAAGTAATAAAATAATAAATAGTAAATTATGAAAACAATAATAATAACATAGTAAATTAGTATTTTTAAAAGTTTATATGATTGATAAACAAAAATAAAGCTGATTCTTTTGAAAAGACTAACAAAACCAAAAATTCAAAAGCCAACTTAATTCATAAAACATTTAAAAATGAATACAAAATCTCTACAAGTCATAAGAAATTATCAGAACCTACAATGTACCATTTATGACAACAATCCTGAGGAAACATAATGATTGCTAAGAACAGCGATAAGAAAAGGAAATATAAGGGCATGGATACAAGTTAAAAAAAAA
>JAQQSU010018846.1:0-10393 GCA_028627135.1 Pseudochirops cupreus
GCTTCAGGCCAGGCTGGTTTCGGTTCGCAGTGCTGATATGGTTCCTCGTAGCCGAGCTGACTTTAGTGGGAAGTATCTTTGTGTGCGTTTTGGAGTTCCAGGATTGGTTTAGAGTCCTATTTTATGGGTATTTTGGGGTGGCTATGTGAGAGCTGCGATGTGTTGCTGCTTCTATGCCGCCATCTTGGCTCCGCCCCCCCCAAACATTCTTGCTGAAAAAACCAGAACTGAAAAGAAAGTTTGGCACTCCAACACAAGAAGCATGAGAAGATAAACACAGAAAAGAAATCATAAGGTACTTTTCAAACATAAACTATTTGCATGACAACATGGAAAAGTGACAATTGTAACTGATGAACTTTTCTTAGTATGAGGACAGGGCAAGGGAATACAAACGTATATATACATATGCATACACATAAATTTATATAAGAAGGTTTACATATGCATACAAGCACATATCTGAATATATGTATAAATGAATCCATAGAGGGCATAAGGTCAATTGATTAGGAAGGGATAATATTTCAAATGGTGAAATTCTGAGGTGAGAGAGGATTAGATTGAGAGGAGACAGGGAGAGTTACAATGGGGTTGAGCATCTCATGGAAGAGGCAAGAGATAGTTGTTACAATAGAGGGGAAGAACAGGAAGGGAAAAGGGAAAGAGTCAACCTTACTCTCACACAATTTGGCTTAGGGAAGGAATGACATAAACTCTAAACTGGGCATCTTGCCACATAGAAGAATAGGGGGAAGGGGGATGAGAGGTGGGGTGAGGGAGGGGAGGGCAGGGTAGTGGGGAGGTCTGATGAAAGTTCACACTTTTTAGAGGGACAGGGACAGTGACAGGGTAGAGAGTGGATGGGGGGGCAGGATAGGAAGAAGGGACTTGTAATCAGACTCTCACAATATGCTCACTGTGGAGAGGTTCTGTGCAATTACACATGTTGAGCCTGTATTTGATTGCTTGTCCTTCCAGTGGGGGGGTGACGAGGGAGGAAGAGAAAGAATTTAGTGTTCTATAATCAAATGTTAAAATATATATGTATATATATACTATTATTATTATTATTAACTACATCCAACTGGAACTTGAGATGCATAGGCACTGTGGTTGGGAGATCCATCCTGCCCTACCAAAATGTCAGAGGGGTCAGGGGGTAAGACATAGGAGAGAATAGATTGGGGGAGGGGGGATATACTGGGATGGCTGTTTTGGGATGGTGGGTAGGGGAAAGATGGGGAGAAAATTTGTAACTCAAAATTTTGTGGAAATCAATGATGTAAACTAAAATAAAATTAAAAATTAAAAAAAAAGAAAAGAAAAAGAAAATAAAAGAAAAAGAAAAATAATGAGTTTTATCCTGAAAGCTTGACTCTGTGGGTTTATCAAACATTAGATTACTATAAGCCTTTACTACTGTCTGCTATATACCTAATATATTCCACTCACCCACCACTGTATTTCTGGTTTATTAATTTATTTATTTACTTTTAGTTTGCAACATTGTGTTCTACAGTCCTTTGAGTTACAAATTTTCTTCCCCTCTCTGTGCTCCCCAAGCTCCTTGGTATCATGCAATCATATATAGGATCTACATATACCTTCACATAAGTATTGATGAGATTGTAAAGGATTATAGCCAATGGAATGAACAATGGAAAAGGGGGAACAAAACAAAATAAGAAAAAATTAAGAGCAAGAAGTTTGCTTCAATCTCTATTCAGTCTCTATAGTTCTTTCTCCAAATGTGGATATCTCTTTCCATCATGAGTCTTTTGAAGTTGCTTATAGCCTTACATTATTGAGAGGAAACCAGCCTATCAAAGTTAGTCATCACTTACACATTGTGTGTATAATAGTGTACAAATTTCTCCTGGTTCTGCTCTTCTCACTCAGCATCGGCTTATGTAATTCTCTCCAGGTAGTTATGAAATGTGTCTCCTCCTCATTTCTTAGAGCACAGTAGCATTCAATTATGTTCATATACCACAATATGATCAGCCATTCCCCAATTGATGGACATCCCCTTGATTTCAAATTCTTTACCACCACAAAAAGAGCGGCTATAAATATTTTTGTACATACAGGTCCACTTTCCGTGTCTATTATTTCTTTGGGATACAACACTAGAAGTGGTATAGCTGGATCAAAGGGTATTGACTGATTTATGCTGTTTTAGGCATAGCTCCAGATTGCTCAACAGAATGATTGGATCAGTTAACAACTCCACCAACAATGCAATAGTGTTCCAATTTTTCCACCTCCTCTCTAGCATTTGTCATTTTTCTGTTTTATCATCTTAACCAATCTGAACAGTGAGATGTGGTACCTCAGAGTTACTTTGATTTGCATTTCTCTAATCAATACTGAGTTAGAGCATTTTTTTCGTATGCTTATAGATATCTTTAATTTCTACCTCTGAAAATTCCCTGTTCATATCCTTTGACCATTTATCAGTTGGGGGATGACTTCTATTCTTATAGATTTTACTCAATTTATTGTATTTTTAAGAGATGAGGCCTTTATTAGAAACACTGGTTTTAAAAATTCTTTCCCAGTTTTCCACTTCCCTACTAATCTTGGTTATATTGACTTTATTTGTACAGAAACTTTTCAATTTAATGCAATCAAAATTATCCATTTTGCATCTTATAATGCTCTCTAACTCTTGTTTGGCCATATAATCTTTACTTCTCCATAAATCTGACAGGTAAACTATTCCTTGCACTCTCATATTGTTTACAGTATCAGCCTTTATAGCCAGATTGTCCATCCATTAACACTTGGTTTTGGTATACAGTATAAAATATTGGTCTATGCCCCCTTTTTGCCATACTATATTCAAGTTTTCCCAGCAGTTTTTGTTAAATAATGAGTTCTTATCCTAGAAACTGGCATCTTTTGTTGTATCAGACAGTAGATTACTATAGTCATTGACAATACCTCATGCACCCAGTCAATGCCATTTAGCCACTACTCTATTCCTCATCCAGTACCAAGTAGTTTTGATGCCTGCAGCTTTATAATACAGAATAAAATCTGGTATGGCTAGGCCACCTTCTCTAGCATTTATTTTCATTAATTTCCTTGATATTCTGGATCTTTTTTTCTTCCAAATGAAATGTGTTACTATTTTTTTTCTAGCTCTATAGAGTAATTTTTTGGTAGATTTATTGGTATGGCACAAATATGTAATATAATTGAAGTAAAATTATCATTTTTGTTATATTAGCTAGACCCATCCATGAGTATCTGATGTTTGTCTATTTAGTTAGTTCTGACTTTATTTGTGTGAAAAGTGTTTTACAATTGTGTTCATAGAGTTGCTGGATTTGTTTTTGCAGGTAGATTCCCAAATATTTTATCATGTCAACCATAACTTTAAATGGAATTTCTCTCTATATCTCTTGCTGTTACATTTCAATGGAAATATATAGGAATGTTGAGGATTTATGTGGGTTCATTTTATATCCTTCAAATTTGCCATATTTATTTATTGCCTTAAGGATCTTTTTACTTGATTTTCTAGGATTCTCTAAGTATATCATATCATCTGACAAGAGTGATAGCTTAATCTCTTCTTTGCCTATTTTGATTCCTTCAATTTCTTTTTCTTTTCTTATTGCTACTGCTAACACTTCTAATACCAAATTTAATAGAAAAGGTGATAGTGGACATCCTTGTTTCACCCCTGATCTCATTGGAAATGCTTCTAGTTTATCCCTATTACATATAACACTTGCGTTTGATTTTAGAAAGATCCTACTTACTATTTTAAGGAAGATTCCTTTTATTCCTATATTTTCTAGTGTTTTTAAAAGGAATGAGTGTTGTATCTTGTCAAAAAGCCTTTCCTGCATCTATTGAAATAGTCATATGTATTTTGCTAGTTTTGTGATTGATATGATCAATTGTACAGATAGTATTTTCTAATATCAGACCATCCTTGCATTCCTGGAATAAATCCTATCTGATCAAAGTGTATTATTCTTGTGATAAGTTGCTGTAGTCTATCTGCTAATATTTTACTTAAATTTTTTTCACCTATATTCATGAGGAAAATTAGTCTATACTTTTCTTTCTCTATTTTTTCTTCCCAGTTTTGATATCAGTCCTATAATTGTGATGTAAAAAGAATTTGGTAGGACTTCTTCTTCTCCAGTTTTTCCCAATAGTTTGTAAAGTATTGGCATCAATTTTTCTTTAAATGTTTCATAGAATTGGCTAGTACATCCATTTGTCCTCTTCATTGGAAATAGATTCTATCTTCTCATTTTTAATACTCATGACTTGGTTTTCTTCTTTCCTTTTTTGTATCATATTGACTAAAGGTCTACAAATTTTATTGCTTTTTTCATAAAACCAGGTCTTAGTTTTATTTGTTTATTCAATAGTTTTCTTAATTTCAGTTTTATTAATCTCTCCTTTGGTTTTCAGGATGTCTCATCTAGGATTTAATTGCGGATTTTCAATTTGTTCTTTTTCTAGCTCTTTCAGATGCATGCCCAATTTATTGACCTTCATTTTCTCTATTTTATGCATGTATGACTTCAGAGAAATAAAACTTTCCCTAAAAAATGTTTTTCCTGTATCCCACAAATTTTGGTATGTTGTCTCATAATTTTCCTTCTCTTGAATGAAGTTATTGATTTCTTCCATAATTTCTTTCTTTAGGATAAAATTGTTTAGTTTCCAATGAGTTTTTAGTCCATCTTTCCATGGTCCTTTATTACATATAATTTTTAGTGCAGCATGATATGAGAAGGATGCATTTAATATTTCTGTCTTTATCCACTGAATTTTGAGTTTTTTGTACCCTAGTACATGGTCAATTTTTGTGTACACACACGTACCACTGAGAAGAAGTTATAACCCTTTTTATCTCCATTCAATTCTCTCCAGAGGTCAATCACATCTACCTTCTCTAAAATTATATTCTACTTAATTTCTTTCTTGGTTATTTTGAGGTTAGATTTATTAAGTTCAGAGAGGGGGAGATTGAGGTCCTCCACTAGTATAGTCTTGCTATCTATTTCTTCCTCCAATTTCCTTAACTTCTAACTTAGGAATTTGGATGCTATGCCACTTGGAGCATATATGTCAAGTTATGTGCATACATGTTATAAGCATGTTTGCTGCTTCATTCTTGATGATGTCTTTTAGCAGGACATAATTTCTCTTCTTATCTCTTTTAATGAGATCTATTTTAGCTTTTGCTTTGTCTGAGATAAGGATTGCTACCCTTACTATTTTTTTTTACTTTAGTTTAAGCATAATATATTGTACTCCAGCTTTTTAACATTATCCTGTGTGAATCCCCTTGTTTCAAATGTGTTTCTTGTAGACAGCATATTGTAGGATTATGGTTTTTAATCCATTCTTCTAACCACCTCTGTTTTACGGGAGAGTTCATCCCATTCACATTCATTGTTATGATTACTATCTGTGTCTTTCCATCCATCCTATTCCCTCCCCTGTTTATGTTTTTATTTCTTCCATCCCCTTTCTCCTCCTTAAGAGATTTCCTTTTGACCACTGCCTCCCTCAGTGTTCCCTCCCTATGTACTTCATTCCCCTTACCCACCCTCCCCCCTTACAAGTATTTCTCTCCCTTCTCACTCCCCCCATCCAATTTCCCCCCTTACTTCTCCTGCTGCCTGTAGGGCATGATATATTTTTGTACCTAACTGTGTATGTTATTCCTTTTTTGTACCTAAGCCATTGAGAACACATTTCATACAGTGCTCCTCTCCCTCCCTCCTTTCCTTTTATTATAATGAGGTTTTGTGTGTTTTCATGTTAGAATCCTAAATTTAACTGATTATGGTGATCCTTCCTTGAACCAGGACCAATGAGAATAAATTTCATATGATATTAATCTCCCTCCCTTCTTTCACTCTACTATAGTATGTTTTTATACATCTTTCTGTGCCATAATTTACCCTTTTCTGCCTCATCCATTTCTTTTGTACTGTACAGTCCCTTTTTACCCCTTAACAAGGTTTTTATCATCCGATTAATTAATTCATACCCACAGGCACTACCCATGTATATCCCGTTTAAATGTTTCAATAATTATTTAAATCTCATTGTTGACAGGTATTAGCTTCCCATATAGGGATGTAAAGAGCTTGCTCTTATTGAATCACAAGTTATGTTCATGCACCTGTGTTTCAGTGTGTGTGTGTGTGCATGTGTGTTTCTTATTTACCTTTTTATGTCTCGTTTGAGTCTTTTATTTGGAGATCAAATTTTACATTGAGCTCTGACTTTTTCATCAGGAAAATCTTGAAGTCCCTTATTTCATTGAATGGCAATTTCCTTGCCTGAGAGATTGTGCTCAGCTTTGCTGGGTCTTTGGTTGCAGTCCACACTCTTTTTCTTTGTGAAATATCAAATTACAATCCCTCTGAATTTTTAATGTAGAAGCTGGTAGGTCTTGGGTAATCATGACTATAGTTCCATGATATTTAAATTGTTTCTTTCTGGCTGCTTGTGATATTTTCTCCTTGACATTATTATTCTGGATTTTGGCTACAATATTTCTTGGAGTTTTCAATTTGGAGTCTCTTTCAGGTGGAGTATGGTGAATTCTTTTGATAACTATTTTACCTTCTGATTCTGGGAACTCAGGAAACGTTGTTTTTTTTTTTTTTGGTTTGTTTGTTTGTTTTGTTTTGTTTTTTACAGTCTCTTGGAGCATGTTGTCCAGGCTATTTTTTCATCATGGCTTTCTGGTAGACCAATAATTCTTAGTTTATCTCCCCTGGAACTGTTCTCCAGGTCAGTTGCTTTTCCAATAAGGAATTTTACACTTTCTCCTAATTATATTATTTTCCCCCAAAAAATTATGCTCAGTTTCGTTTTGTAAGTGATTCTTGGTTTTAATCATAGCTCCTTTGATCTCTAGAATATCATATTACAAGCCCTGTGATCCCTTAATGTAGAAGCTGCTAGATGTTGTGTTATCCTCATTCTCTTTCCACAATACCCAAATTTTTTCTCCCTGACTGTTTGTTATATTTTCTCCTTGACATGAGAACTCTGGAATCTGGCTATAAAAGTCGAAAGAGTATACTTTTTGGGATCTTTTTCAAGAGGCTATTGGTGAATTCTTTCAATTTCTATTTTGCCCTCTGGTTCTAGAATGTCAGGGCAATTTTCCATGAGAATTTCTTGAAGGATGATTTCTAGGCTCTTATTTTGATAATGGCTTTCAGGTAGTCTAATAATTTTTAAATTATCTCTCCTGTATCTATTTTCCATGTCAGTGGTTTTTCCAATGAGATATTTTATATTGCCTCCTATTTTTTCATTTGTTTGGATATATAATTATTATATTATAATTATATAATACTATATTATACTATAAAGATGAGAAATCAAGATACTATATATATATTTTTTATTGATTCTTGATGCATCATAGAGTGATTAGCTTTGATTTGAATGATTCTAATTTTTAATTAATTATTTTCCAAACAATCATTATTTGGAATTTAATTATTTTCCTCTGTTAGTTTTTGAAGCTCCTTTTTCATTTGTTCAGATTTCATTTTTATGGAGGTATTTTCTCCAGTTAAGTTTAGAACCACCTGTCCCCATTCCCAAATTTTACTTTTTAAGGATTTGTTTTCTTCAGTGAAATTTTTTTCACCATTTTGTCCAATGTAATTTTAAAAGAATTGGTCAATTTATCTTCTTCCTTTCTAATTTGGCTTTAAAATTTTCCTTGAGCTCTTCCAAGAATGTTTTTTTGGCTTGCCATAAGTTTATATTTTCTTCTATGGTCTTAGGTGCATATATAGAGTTGATGGTGTCTCCTGAAAGTGATTCTTTTTGTTCAGAGTAATAGGATTCATTTGTCTTTGGTCTTCCCTTTGCAAGTTGCTTATGGCTCATTGTGATGGCCTATTTCCTGACTTTTAAAGCAGATTTTTGCTTCTGGGGTACATAGGGCTCTGACCCATGTTTCTCAAGCTGGGAGCTAGGAGTCTGGTTGTTGACTTTTTGTGCTGTAGACTCTGGGTGTCTAAATCAAGGCCAAGGTGAGGACTCTCAGTGTTTCCCTTGGGTTACCTTGAGGCTCATGGAAAATAGGTGGAGGTAGGGTGGTCTGACCAATTCAGATTTCCACCTCTGTGCTCCTGGCCTGAAGCTCAGGTAGGTTCAGCAGCTGGTGGCTTGTTGTGTTGGGGTCTACAGATTTCCTTGATTATGTTAAGGCACACCTGGGCTTCTGGTGTTAGTTCTTGCTGGATCCACCCCCCTGGGCTTCTGGAATGCCTGATGATCAGCTGAGATGGGACTTGTTGCAACACCTCCCACCCTTCACTTCAGGATCAGCACAGCATCAGTCATACCCTTCCTCTAGGACTCCCAAGCCTGTGTCTGCTTCTACTATTTCAGGATTTTACACTGGGTGGGCAATAATCTCTGGGTCTTCAGTGTCAGGGAAAGGAAAAAAGAGGAGCTAGTGTTTACTCCACCTTCTTGGCTCCTGGAAGTTCAGGTAAGTGATTCTTTTAAAATCCAGGCTGTGAACTGATAGCCTCAGAAAAAGCTGCTCTCACTGCCACAAACCCTGCTTTCTTTTACCCTTCTCCTACAGATCCTCCATCCCGTGGTGAGATACCTGTAAATCAAACTTGTGTTGGGTGAATCTGATGGCTGGGCTTCACTCTCACTCTGCTGTGGTCTGCTCTCAAGGCTACACTGGTTCAGACCCTACATGATACACACTCCCTCTGCGCAGTCCAAGTGGGCACTTTCCTGGACAGTGAATCTGCCATGCTCCATTTCCCACTGGATTCTGTCACTCTCAAATCTGTTTAGATCACTCTGTATAGGTTAATGATTGAATTCACAGAGGAGCTCAGATAAATTCCTGCTTATATTCTGCCATCTTGGCTCTCGCGCCCCCCCCCCCCCACACATACTCTATTTCTTAATCAGTATCAGATTGTTTTGACAATTAGCACTTTGCAACATAGTGTGAAATTTGGAACTTCTAGAGTGTCTTCCTTCGCATTTATTTTCATTGATTCCTTGATAATCTTTTTTTTTTTATAAAAGCTCTAGAAAATACTATATTTTGTTAACTAATGAAATAATCCAATAGTAAAGTATTTGAATAATATAACCGTATGGATAAATACATGCAAACATACATATATATACACATGTTTTTGACAACAGAGGTGTGATTTGTATAACATAATTATCTTAAAGAATCAACTTAAGGTCATGTCTATGGTCATAAATATTTTTACATTTATTTTAATACTGATTTCTCTGTGGAAAAATAACTTAACATTTCTGTGTTTCAGTGTCCTCATTTGTAAAATGAAGAGATAGAGTCAATAAGTTGTAATGGTCTTTCCAGCTCTATAGATATGATATTCTTATGCCTTGTGGACTGCTATAACTTGCAACCTAGCCCCATTCTCTTTATTCTGGACAATTCTTTTTTTAAAAAACTTTTGTGTAATTTTAGTTTACATCATTCATTTCCGTGAGATTTTGATTTACAAATTTTCTCCCCATCTTTCTCCTCCTCACCATCTTAAAACAGCAATCCCACTGTATGCCTCCTCCCCCAATCTGTTCTCTCTTATATCCTCCCCCATCACCCTTCTGACTTTCTGGTAGAACAGCAGTTCTCAACATGTGGTTTTTGGGCCCTTTGGAGGTTGAACAACCCATTCACAGGGGTCACCAAAGACCATCAGAAACACATATTTCCAATGATCTTTGGAACTGAGACACAGCTCCTCCACCCATCTCCAAGTGGGTCCACCAACGTACAGATATGCACACATATGAGTATTAAAGAGTGGAGGCATTAGGAAGGTTGAAATCCATTGTGGTAGGGCAAGATGGATCTCTCTACCCCAGGACCTGTACATTTTCCTCCTTCCTATTCCAACACCCACTTATTCTATTCTCTAGTTTGTCCTGGTCCTTTACAGAAGTGTGTGCTTCTTAGGACGCTCCTCCCCAACTTGCCCTCACCTCCCTCCTCCTCCCTCTCAACACCTTCCCCCTTACTCTCCTGTAGGGCAAGACAGTCAATTTAGAGTGTTTGTCATTTCTTCCCTATGCCAACTTCAATGAGAGTAAGGTTGACCCATTCCCCTTTGCCTTCTTATTCTTCCCCTGCATTGTAACAGTTATCCCTTGCCTCTTCTATAGGAGAAGATTAACCCCATTCAGTCTCTCCCTGTCTCCTCTCATACTATTCCTCTCCCACCTCTCAATTTCACCTTTTTAAATATTATCCCATCCTATTCTATTGATCCTGTGCCTTCTGTTTATGTACACATATATACACACACACATATGTATTCATATGCAAATATATCCTCCTATATAGACATATGTGTTT
>JAQQSU010018847.1:0-10393 GCA_028627135.1 Pseudochirops cupreus
AATTGACAGAGAGGGAAAGCCCCGTAAAGTGGTTGGCTGCAGTTGCGTTGTTGTTAAGGACTATGGCAAGGAATCTCAGGCCAAAGATGTCATCGAAGAATATTTTAAATGCAAGAAATGAATAAATAAAAGCCTTGGTCTGATTTGAAAAAAAAAAAAATAAGGTGAATAGAAAATACTAGAATCTCACCAAATAGAGCAGAATTTAGTATAAGGCAAATCTGCCTTTATTCCATAAATAAATAAGTGATCATGTCTCCCCTGGCTGCTCTCCAAGACTTCATTGTTTTTCTAGAAACTTATCTTTCTTCAAGAGCACATCGATTCTGAAAGCAAACCTCCACAGTTCCATTTGGTGGTGGTGGTGGGGCACCTCTCTCTGTCTGATTGGAGTGGACAGAGGGTGGATGGAGCATGGACATTGAAGAGCTATTCCCAGATCCTCCAATTAAGGACCGATCCAGGGCAGTCATCTCAGAATTTCCCACCCACCTGCAGGACTTCATAATGCCCCACCCATGCAAGATAACCCACCTTTTTAGCTTCTTTTTATGTGTGGTCTTCCCCTATTAGATTGTGAGCTCCTTCAGAACAGGGACTCTCCTTTGCCTTTCTTGGCATCCTCAGCCCAGTGCCTGGCACATAGTAGGTGCTTAATAAATGTTTACTGACTGGCTGACTGACGGAAATTAATAAATAAATGAGAAAGCATTTATTAAGTGCTATGTACCAAGAGGCACTGGGATACAAATACAAAATTGAAAATAGTCCCTGCCCTCAAGGAACTTACATTCTAACAGGGGGAGATAAGACAGATAGGAGAGTGGTAGCTAGGGAGGAGGATTTTAGTTTGGCAAATTACAAGTGATGGATGCAGCCATAGAGGAGAGTTATACACCTTTTCCCAGTAGCAATGGCATTACTGCTGATGGTTCAATTACAGTTCTAGAACTTGAAAGCAAAGTGGGATGATGGAACTAGAGAAGAATCAGCAATCTGAATATCTGTACTAGTTTAGAGTTGTCAACATCCTATTACAAAACAGCAGAGGCCAATTATTTTGGAATCTTTTGTCACTAATCCAGAAAGGTAATGATGTATGTTTACCCAATATTTGTATGCCAAGTCAGGGAGTGTGTAATTGTATGTGAAAGATGAGTTAGCACACAATTCACATAAAGGGTTCAAACTTTTTAGCTTGGCATTTAAACTGCTCTACACTCTGGTATCACACTATAATTCCAACCTGACCTTATACTACTGTCTCATGCTTTCCTACCCCAGTCTCTACTCACATTGTTCCCTATGGTATTTGATGAATTCACAGAATCAAAAACTTGAGAGATACCTCAGAGGCCACATATTCCAAACCAAGCCTGAACAAGAACATCCCCTGTACAGAGAACAAGGGGGTTATCTAGTCTTTCCTTAAAATTTTCAGGTGATAGGGAACCTAATGACTCCTAAAGCAGCCCATTCCACTTTGGGATAGTTTTAATTCTTCGGAAATTTTTCCTTAAATCAAGACTAAATTAGCCTTTCTGGGGCTTTCACCTACTACTGCTAGTTTTGCCCTCTGGACTCTTGAAGAACAAGTCTAACCCCTATATGAGAGTACTTTAAACCCTGTCACATCTCTGTACAACAGTCCCATATTATATACCTCCTCCTAAAGTTTCTCTTTCCAATCAATCAAAAAGCCCTTATTAAGTTCTAGAAAATGGGGACACCCAAAAACATTAAAAGTCTCTTCTCAAGGAACTTACATTCTATCAGTGGAGACAACATACAGATATACACAGAATGATGCTATATAGAATAAATACAAAATACAAGGTAGTTAATGGGGTAGAGCATTAGCAGGTTAAAGGATTTATAAAAAATCCCTGTAAAAGATGTAGAAGTTAGTGTTTGAATTGTTGTCTTGAAGAAACAGAAGTGAGGGAGGAATATGTTACAGTCAAAGAAATAGAAATGGGAGATGGAGTAATAGATAGGAAGAGGTAGAAAGGAGGAATAGAGGCATAAATAGAAAGACGCTATAGTGGCTGGCCCATAGTGTGATTAAAGGGAAGTAGTGTATAATGATGCTAGAAAGATAGGTGGGAGCCAGGTTGTAAATGGCTTTAAAAGTAAAACAGAAGAATTTCTATTTATCCTATTTGAACAGGCAAAGTGACACGATCACCTCTGCGCTTAAGGAAATCCATGTTGGCAGTTATGTGGAAGATAGGAGAAGAGAAAGTCTGAGTGTTTCTGACTTGGTTTGTAAGAAGCTAAAACAATTGAAAGGATATTTTGGAATAGGATGGGCAGGAAGATATATTAGGGCCACAGTAATTGAAGGGGTAGAAAGAGTAAATAGGTCAGATTCAAAGAAATAGTCACTGAATTAGGAAGGATGATGTATGGTTTCTGGTCTACTCTATGGTCTCAAGTAAGGCAAAAACCCAAAGTAAGCAAGCTGCTCTTATAACTTTTAAAAAGTTTTTAAAATTGGAGGCTTTGGGGAAAAATATGACTGTTATTCAGGGAAAAGTCTCAATGATGCAATGAGATTTTACCATTTCAGATTTCTATAATCCCTATGTATGTTAAAAAACAATTTTCTTATACAGTCTAAAAAAGAGATACTAAATCACTTTATAACTCAAGCTTCAGTTCTCCCTACCAATACTGGAGTAAGGGTTTCACAACTTCAGCCTGAATGCATCTCAGATGTGGTTCATTCCAGTAAGATCCATCTATTAGATTAAGCTTTAATAAGACTTCTGGAGTGAGATAACACTCCCCATTACTCACTAGATAGCATTTTCTCATCTTTTCAAGGTGTCTAGAACAAAAGGAAACACACAGAAAAATACAATTACCATCAAGATTAGTGAAAAATCTATAATTCACAAACCTCCATGAATTTAGAAATCATATTAAAATCAACATTTTATCTCAGGGGTCCCATTCTTTTGTAAGAACTTTTTTAAAAAGTCTTGGAAACCTTAATATCACGAGATTGGAGAAAGTTCTGACAAGTTCCTGAACAATTAAGAGGAAAAGGACTATGAAGGACATTTCTAGAAATGTCTCTTCCATGTTAGAAATGCTTACAGGTCTGGAGTAGTGATTTTTCATGATCCACCAGTAAGTACTTTGGAACCATTGTTGTATCATTGTTGATTCTGTGTAAAAATTATCTTTGTAACCCATATACCAAAAAAAAATTTCAGTGGAAGAGCATAGTAAATGTAAACATTGCTCTGGCTAGATATTTGAATAGGAATTACAGTATAATGAATCTTCATACTCCAAAGGGAGTTATTAGAAGTCTGGCTAAGACTAGAGCTCCCTCAATCAGATGCAATCTGGCAAGATGCTTCATATCTCATTAGTTCAATACCATAGAGCTAGCACATGAAGACTTTAAGTCCATTTAAAACTAGACCAAGATTTCCAAGGGACCACTACAAGGACCAGAGAGACATACAGGCACTTGTTGAGACATCATAGCTTTTATTCCCAGTTATCATGGTAATCTTTAACAGCACATGAAAAATATCTACATCCTAGTGTGGACAGTAGTCTCCTCAAGACTACTATAAAGACTATTAAGACAGAGGAGTTCTTGTGTTGGCCAAAACAATGATTGCCATCTTGAATAAGACATTTGCCTCTCTGAGGGTGTTTTCTTACTTACAAAAGAAGGAAAGCAAAACCTTGGCCACAGGTATGTTATAAGGATAAAAATAACAAATGTGAAAGTATTTTGAGCTCTTATGGGAAAATATTTTACAAATTCAGTGAATTATTTTTTACTATCTGTTGACTATGAAGATCAGAAGCCTAAAGAAAGCTAATATTAATAATAATCATAATTTCAATTTTAATAATAATAATTTCCTCCTAGAGCACCAATTATTTTAGAGTCAAAAAGATTTATTGAATTAGAGATAAAACAAACCAAATGCACATTTTTAATCTAAAAATAATAATTCAATAAAAGGAAAAATACCTCTGACGTCTTCCAGCATCCCTAAGAACCTTTAATCTTTCAATATCCATCCAGAGCCACCGATATCTCTCCCCTAGTGTCCCTTTTATAAACTTCTTAAATCTTTCAAACTCTTTCCTGGTGCCAATGTCATAAGTCTTATGGGAAATACACCAATCAGCTCTGGTCTCTGATGCAATGCTTTCAGTTCTTGAACATAAACTCACTAGCTCTAGGTTCTCATCAAACTCTTTCTCTTCGATTTCAGCAGAAAAATCTGACTTTTTCTTTTCAACTTCCTCTTTCTTCTCTTGAATCAACACTTGTGTAACATTATTGAAGTTTATGACATCTTCACTGTCTTCAAATGGCGGTACATCAAGTTTTGGCATTGCGGATTTTATAATAAAGTCTATATAAGCAGTTACAAAGCTTTCAACTGTTGGGAAAAATACTTCCAAATCTTTAATGGTCTCCTGTTTTCTTTCTAAATAAATTCTCAAAAGAGCATGAGAGGGAGTGTCTCTAACAGATACAGATCTTTCTTGATCCAAAACTTCTAATGATGATCCAGGAGCAGCACTTGAATCTTTCTTCACAGGTTCATAAAAAATGTCATCACCTTTTAGATTAAATCATTAATCATTAAAAAGACTATTAGGTCAAACTGTTATATTACATACATAATATGGAGAGGTTTTCATATCATTCCTTAAGAACCTTTAAATTTATATAGCTTGGGTTGTTGTAGACATGATAGAAACAATATATTAAAATGTTAATATACCATATTAATGTTTATGACAACTATTTCATACAACTAAACTTAATATACTTCTTTCACCCCTGTCATATTTTATGACAAATGAAAAGTAGCTCAGACAGAAAACAAAGTAAGTTGTGTTCAATGGATGTCAGAATTTAAGTGCACATACGACCATTTCATAATTTGAAGGGCAGTGTGGGGATCGGTTCTGGAGGCAGATGAAGTGAGTTCAAAATCCTTTTTTATTACTTACTACTTATGTAATATTGGACAAGTAATTTAACCTCTTTGGGCATCAGTTTGTTCATTTGTAAAATGAGGAGGCTGGGACAGGTGGCCTTTCCTATGACAAGCTAACAGAAGAAAATGTAACGACCTTTACCAGAAAAATGAGATTTTTTATAACCTTTACAACCTAAGTTATTAAAGTTAAAACTTTTTAAAAATACAAGATCTGTCTACAAACTCTCTACATAGATCAATAGATCTGTGAGCTCATCAACATGTGTTCTCTTTCCAAGAATGCCAACCACAACCTAAGCATTTACATCTTGTGTAATAGTTCTTGTCCACATTTTACAATAAAACCTTTGCTAGGGGTCCCATCAGAATATAAAAGACCTTCCTTTAGATCAGCAGTTCTCAACTTGACCCTTTGGGGGTCAAATGACTCTTTCACAGGGTCACCTAAGACCATCAGAAAACACATATTTCCAATGGTCTTAGGAACCAAGACACCACTCCTCTATTCGTCTCTAGGCGGGTCTGCCCACATGCAGATACACCTACATTAGGAGTATTAAAGGGTCACGGCATTAGGAAAGTTGAGAACCACTGCTTTAAATGCTTTCATGGATACCATGAATACCAATATAGCAAACAAGCTCTCTATTAGTTATCCCTCATCCTCACTTCACGAGTGGCCCCCTCTTATAAATATAAGAACATGTCATTTCCCCCCAAATTGTTTCAAAGTAAAGAATCCTATATTTGTGACTAGAATCATCCTCCTATCTCTCCTTCCTTCCTCTTCCAAAGCAGTAAAAGATATATTCCTTATTGTATTCCACACAATATATTCAATTGGTTTCAGAAGCACCCAGATAAGGTAAAGCATCATTCACGTCCTGCCCAATTCCACTTTATCGTTCAACACATTTTAGCCAAAATGAACTGGAAACATTTAATTTTTATTTTTACTGAAAATGATTGAGTTCAGTCCTCAACCCCATGTTAGGAAAATGCTCTTTCATAAACCCATTGGAGGCGTACCTTCCTCATCTTAACACTGTAGGAAACTGTTTACTCAAGTTCTATCGCTACTATTACTAAACTACTAAAACCAAGGACAAACTTAAAATTATAGCATTGAAGGAAGTTACAATAAGGAGTAACATTGATACTTCTGCTTCTCTTTCACCCTTTCAATAAACATTTATTAAGTGCTTACTACAGGGAAGCCCCAGAAATATAGATCAAAAGATAGATAGATAGATAGATAGATAGAGGGATAGATAGATAGATAGATAGATAGATGATATATAAAAAACAGTCCCTGAGTGTCAGTGACTAGTTTCCATGCCCACCACCCCCTCATATTTCTAAATTCTGGGGGTTAAATAATAGAGAAAATCTTGTTTATCCAAGAATCACAGGAGTTGGCAAACTGAATTCATAAAATCATGTATCTCAGGAACTAGAAGAATCAGTTTTCCTTTAAACTAGTTGTAAGATTAGTTGTAGGGCAAAGAATCCAAAATGGAATAAACAGTACTGGACAACTGTGGGTACACACTACAATTCTTCAGGGAAATTAAGATAAAAATGGTGTGGTCAATGGCTGAGCTCTACCTGTGTTCCTATTTCTGGACCTGTACCTTAACAATACTGCACTTTTCTCTCCGTGACAGTTGTTTTACCCTCAAGACCAAGGTTCTTAATTCTTTTTTTGCATCACAGATCCCCCTTTGGCAGCTTGTTGAACATTTTTAATGCATAAAAAATTATATTGAAATAGTACTTTATTAAAAAACAAAAGTTCATGGGTCCCAGATCAGTGATCTCTTGCTCTAGAAACTTTCCCCAGGGGATATTTATCCAGCTTTCTGAAAGTCTCACCTTAAGAGCAGAGACTGATTGATTTATAAGATAAAGAAATATGCTATAATAATTTGGAGAGAAAAAACCTCCCCCAACAAAATCACAAAATGTCATACTGTAACAATAGAACAAGAAATACTTCAGACTAAAGAATAGCTCAAACTTCACTATTTTTGTTGCTTTGAAATCTGCCACTTATGCTTACCTTCAAGAGCTTTCTCTTGAATCCTAGGGCTGGTCAAACAAGTAGGTGATGAGAAAGTTGTCACTGTGTTCTGGCTTTGTTTTGCCATTGTAAACCATTCCTGTGTCTGAGTAATAGTAGCCTAGAAAGTTGAAAGCACACAAGTTTAATATATTATTCTTTCTTTCACATATGGGCTAGTGTGGCTACCAAAGAAGGCAAAATCTTAAGAATTGGAAAGAACCTTAAGAAATCACCAAACCCAATCCCTGTATGAATCATGAATTTCCACTATGAAATCCTGGACAAGCAATACCCTACTTTTATCTGAAGGCGTCGTGTGTGTGTGTGTGTGTGTGTGTGTGTGTGTGTGTGTAGCACCAATATAAAATGAATAAAAATAAATGTATAGAAAGTAATTAAATATAAGGTTTGGATGGGTGAGGGAGGATCAAGAAAGGCTAAATACGGAAGACAGTACTTGAGCAGCATCTCAAATAAGCATCCAGGGCCACCTCCAATCATCCTGATCTATATCTTGCCACTGGACAAGATTACTCTGGAGGAGAAAGTTTGAGGTCGGTGACTTTTCACAACCTTCCTTCACTTCAATCCAATTCACTTGCATGTCATGGCATCACCTCCCTGATGTCACCGTCCTCTTTGAGAACAAAGATCAAACAACAACAAATGAAGAAAGAAATTCTAGGCAGATGGGAGGGCTAGTGCAAAGGCACCACACAAACAAGAGATGCAACATTTGTGTGAGGATCAGAAAGGATGCTAATTTGGCTAGAATACAGAGCATAGGATAGAAGGTAATATCCAATTAGGCAGAAAAAATAGATTAGGGTAAGATCTTATAAGGCTTTATAAGCTAAACAAAAGAGTTCATATATTATTCTAAAGACAATGGGAAGCCATTATAGGTGTCTGAGTAGGGGAGTCACATAATCAATACTGTGTTTAAGGAAAATTATTTTAGTAGCAATCCGTAGGACTAGAGTAGGGAGAGACTTGAGACAGGGAGATCAATTAGGAAGCTGTTGCAATAATGTAGGTGAGAAGTGACAAGGCCCTCAACTGAGGATGTATCTGTGTGAGTGAAGGGGTCAGGTTTGACATAGCAGGACCCCCATGCTCTTTGGTCAGAGTTGGCAGTTAGTGTAATAACCTCTGTGACTCTTTGGTTGATTTTATTTTATTTTTCAGAGTTGATAGTTGGGGTATAGCCTCTGCGAACTTTGGTATTTTCAGGGAGAAGTTGTTGAAGTTATAAATGACAATATTTGGCAGCTGAATAGAAATTGGAGGTGAGGAAGAATGAGGAGAGTACTGTTGAGGTTACATACCTAGGAGGCTAGAAGGATGGTGAAATTTTCATAATGAAGTCAGTTTTGGACATGTCAATCCTAAAGTTATGCATCTTGTTTGAAACATCTAATAGAGAATTTGTGATGTGGGACTGAGGCTCAAGAGGGAGGCTAGGGATGGATTTAGAAGTCATTTGCAGAGAGATGGTAGTTAAATCCATGGCAGTTGATGGAGTTACTGAGAGAAGTTCCAGTGATTTTTTAATTGCTCACACTGAAAGTGTTTTCTTAGTCCGCTTCTCACATGACCTCTCTGAAGCATTTGACACAGTTGGAACACTTTCTTCTCAGGGGTTTTATGACACTGCTCTTTATTGGTGTTCCTCTTACCTTAACTTATCTGACTTGCCCTCTGTTTCCTTTGTTGACTCTTTATATATAGATATAGACAGATAGAAAGGAAGTGAGAGAGAGAGAGAGAGAGAGAGAGAGAGAGAGAGAGAGAGAGAGGATAAGATAAGATATAGATATAGACTTATATGTAATTCCTACTAACTCAAGGTATACCCCAAAGCATGAACCTGGGTTTCTGCTTTCTCTTCCCAATCACTCTGTTGACAACTTCATCAGTTCCTATGGGTTTAATTATCATCTCTATGCATGTGAGTCTCAGATCTACATATCCATTTCCAGTCTCTCTCCTGACCTCCAAGTCCCACATGTTCCCTGACAGACATTTGAAACTGGCTGTCCCACATATTTAATGTATCCAAAATAGAACTCATGATCTTTATCCCAAAACTCACCCTGCCCCCCCTTTATCAAATGTCCCTATTTCTGCTGAAGGAACTGTTATCCTTTCAGATATCTAGGTTTACAACCTTGGCTTTCATTAACCTCATCCCAGCTCACCATAGTCCTCTTCTCTCTAACTCCTGCCCTTATACTAGGTTCTTCAAGCTCCCTAAACTCCCAATTCTTCAGTCTCCTTAAATCCCAGGACCTACTCCTTCACTGAATCTCAGTCACACACAGGGATGATCACATAATAAATCTTGCCATTACTCATCAATGTATCACTTCCTTAATTGGAAACTTTGGCATTCCCTTATCTGAACACAACCTCCTATCATTCTGCCTTTTCTTATGCTTCACCACTCCTAAACTTATTTTTCTACTGTCACTGACACCTCCAATTTCTCTACTCCTCAATACTTTCCCAGCTTACTCCTGCTCTGACTTCATTTTCCTCCCTCTCTGACTTCAACTCAAAAGTTAAACCATTTCAATCATACATAGAATGTAGGAATAACTTGAGAGAACACATGAGAATTTTTTTCATTTGAGTAAGATTGTAGGTAGCAAGGAAGGAACCAGTAGAAAAGAGATATTAAAGACTGGAGAGAAAGGAAATGACCTAGTATATTAGCAAGTACTCTAGCACACCCAGGATGGTCTGTTAGCACAGGTTCTTTGATCTGCTTTTAAAGAAAAGAGTACTCGGAGGCGGAGCCAAAATGGCAGCGTAGCAGCGGCAACATATTGCAGCTCTCACATAGCCACCCCAAAATACCCATAAAATAGGACTCTAAACCAATCCTAGAACTCCAAAACGCACACAAAGATACTTCCCACTAAAGTCAGCTCGGCTACGAGGAACCATATCAGCACTGCGAACCGAAACCAGCCTGCCCTAAAGCTGTGGCTGTGCCCTGGGGGCGGCTGCACGGGAGGAGTGGAGGAGATATTTCATATTGCCCTCTATTTTTTCATTTGTTTGGATCTGTTTGATAGTATCTTGATTTCTCATGAAGTCATTTGCTTCCATTTGCTCCACTCTACTTTTGACAGAATTATTCTCTTCAGAGTGCTTTTGAGATTCTTTCTCCATCTGGCAAAGGCGACTTTTTAAGGCATTCTTCTCCTCATTGGCTTTTTGGGCCTCTTTTGTCATTTGAGTTAATCTATTTTTTAGGGTGTTGATTTCTTCAGTCATACTGCTGACTCTCTTTTCATGATTTTCCTGTAACGTTCTTATTTCTCTT
>JAQQSU010018848.1:0-10393 GCA_028627135.1 Pseudochirops cupreus
TACACATATTTATTGTGTGTTCTTTCTACTTTTGCCCCTCTGCACAATTAAATAGTGAATATTAAAATATAAAAATCTTTTAACAGAGACACACAGTGCAGCACAACAAATCCCTTAATTGGCCTTGTCCAAAAATGGAAGTGTCATTCTACAGCCTGAGTCCTTGGCTTCGTTTTCATTCCTCTGGCACAACGGTTTAGCATTGCATAGCTCACAATTCTAGTCTTTCAAAGTTACTATTCTTTATAATGTTGTTGTCATTATACAAATTATTCTCCTAGTTCTATTCATTTCACTGTGTATTAGTTCACTGAGGTCTTCCCAGTATCCTCCGAAAATATCCCTTTCATCATTCCTTAAGGCTCAGTAATATTCCATTACATTCACATACAATGATGTTTAGCCAATCTCCAACATGTGAGTACCACCTTAGTTTCCAGTCTTTCAGTGCTGCGAAATACCTTTTTACATGGGTCCTGTTCCTCTTTCTTTCATCTCTTCGGGGCAATAGCAGCATTACTGTGCCAAAGACTGTGGACAGTTTAATGATTCTAGGGACATAGACTGGAGAGAAACAGATATCAGAGCAGAAGGATGTGTACTTAGATCCTAAGATTTGGGACCTGAACATCTGACTGATTAAGGTGAAAAGGTTGCCAGTTACATTCATACTATGAAGCCCAAATTTCTTCTAAATTGACATTCTGTTGAAATGTAATTTTGCTATATTTCATTGTTGACCCTCTGGGTTTTACCCAGAGCAAAAGATAAAACTCTTTTTTTAATTGCAAAAAACAAAGCCCAGACAGAAAGAAGTTAAAAGCTGGGTTTTCAAAACAAAAGGCTAGTTATTGGTAGTGATCATAAATATACATTCTCTTTGTACTCCTCATATCAGGTTAATCACATTTGTCTTCATGTCATCATGCTCTTTTCCAAGGCCCTCCTTCAGTATACCCTATGAGAGACTTCTTGTGTAAATTACACACATACTTTTGAAATCTGCGCTTTCAAGAGCCAAGTCCTTTCAACAGGACTAACTCCACTACGATATGCTGGCCCTCCAAGTACCTGAAGGTGGTTATTATGTGTTTGTAATCAGTAGCCTCCTCACATCCATCATCTTGTACACATCTTTACTGGGTAAACATGACACCTAGTTTCTCTAATTGATCTTTCTATGATATGGTCTCTAAGCCTCACCTTCCAAGACTGTACCACCAGCAAGTTCCCAAATCATCCTTCCTCATACCTTGCCCAGGCTGTATTTAGAGTAGGAAACTTCAGATCAAGAGAGTTACTTCTTAGAGACAGGAGAAAGAAGGAATTATTACCACACCTTGGAATCAATTGCATTCAAGATACTTCCAGATTTCCTGCTTTCAAAGCTTGCCCTTTTTTGGTGAAACAAGACAGTGGTTTACATTTTAGGCTTCAATGTTCACCAGAAGCTATTTTTTTATCTATGAGAAATTCATAAAAAGAATCTAAAAGTACTAAGTTCCCTGGGAGCCCTTTTTTGTTTTAGCCTCCTAGAGAGGAGTCAACACTATGGCAGCTTACATTTCAAGAAACTACAGACACGAGCACTTTTAGTATTTTGCACAATGAAAACCATTTAGCTCCAGAGAATGATGCTATTGAACCCACACTGTAAATATTATCCTTCTGCATGTGCAATTTAACTCCTACTTGTTCACTACTCACCGCCACCAGAAACCTAAAGAGGAAATGGGATCAAAAGAACAAAGCGGGAGAGAGAAAAAGGAGAAATGCAAGGGCTTTATCTGAGGCAGCCAGGTGGCAAAAGATAGAGTGTTGACTCGGAGTGAAGAAGTCCTGATTTTGAGCCCTGCCTCTCACAATGCCTAACTGAATGACTTGGGACAAGTCACTTTATTTCTATAGGCCTCAGTTTCCCAATATGTAAAATAAGAGGTGTGATTTGATGACTTTTAAGTTTACTTCCTGATCAAAAGTTAAGGTCCTATGATTCCCATAATTTATTGTGAAATGCAACTGACAAGGTTGTGTGAGCCTTACTGTGTCAGTGGTCATTGACCCCCACCTAATCACCAGCTGGTGGCATCTGCAGAAAATACCAACTCCTTCCTTTTCTCCTTCTCTGACATGTATATAGAGGTTATCAGATACAATCTCACTTAATAAATTATGTGGGCCCCTTGATGAAACATCAAAGACCTCTGTAGTGTTTTCATCTAGGATCTGCAAAGCCTCATTAGACAAAAAGAAAAATTACAGTAGTGAGGGGGCAACTAGGTGCCACTGTAGTGGATAGAGTACCAGGTCTCGAGTCAGGAAGACTCATCTTCCTGAGTCCAAATCGGGTCTCAGACAATTCCTAGCTGTGTGATCCTGGGCAACTCACTTTACTCTATTTGCCTCAGTTTCCTTATCTGTGAAACGAGCTGGATAAGAAAACGACAAACCACTCCGGTATCTTTGTCAAGAAAACCCCAAATGAGATCACAAAGACTCAGACATGCCTAACCTACAAAAAAGTGTGCCATTCTATTTCAAAGTCTCACATTTTTGTCATTGTGAAACTTAATTTCTTGTGTTTTGGCAGAATGGAAAGAATTTGTCCCCACTTCAATATCGAGAAAGATATGGCAGTCTTGAAAAGGATTAAAAGAAAAACATTTAAAGGTCCATATAGTCCAAGCTATGGTTTTTCTAGTAATGTGTGGCTGTGAGAGCTGGACTATAAGGATAGCTAAGTGCCACAGAATCAACACTTTGAAACGATGGTGCTGGAGAAGACTTTTGAGAGTCCCTTGGATGGCAAACAGATCAAATCAGTCAATACATAAAGAAATGAATTCAGACTATTCCCTGGAAGATCAAACAATTTGGTCAGATAATGAGATGACAGGATTCACTGGAAAAGACTCTGATGTTGGGAAAGACTGAAGGTAAAAGAAAAAGGGGACAGCAGAGGATGAAATGGACAGAGAGTGTCATGGAAACAACAAACATGAGCTTGGACAGACTCTGAGAGATAGTGGAGGGTAGAAGGGCCCGTTGTGCTGTGGTCCATAGGGTCATGAAGAGTTGGACATGATAGAATGGAGAAACAAAAAATCCAGAGTAAAAAAACTGGAGTGATTTGCCATTTCCTTCTCCAGTTCCTTTTACAGATGAAGAAACTGAGGCAAACAGTTAAGTGACTTGCCCCAGGTTAAACAGCTAGTAAAGGTCTGAGGTCAGATTTGAATTCAAGAGGATGAGTCTTCCTGATTCCAGGCCTGGCACTCTAATTATCCACTGCAGCTCTATCTAACTGAATGTAAATAATGTCTTTATGTGGTTTTCTAAGTTGGTATGCACCTGCAGGGATCCTTGAGTATGGTTTAGGAGTCTTAATTTCTATTTGGGCTTGACACCACTGGCCTATAGCATTTTTTTCCGTTTGAAATCCTCTCACTACTTCCTCATTGTGTCATTATCCTAGCAGAATAAAGATTTATTCTTTCAAAAAAAAATTTCAGACACTTTTAGGCAGAGTAAAGATGGCAGCATAGAAGCAGGAAAATTCTGTGGGCTTTCCCCAAAACCACCTCAAATACCTATAAAATATGACTCTAAACAAATTTTAGAGCTACAGAACCCACAAAGTGACAGAGGAACACATCTCTCGCTGAAGGCAGCCTGGCAGGCTGGGAGGAAGGGTCCATTGCAGCATGCTGGGAGCAGAGCCCAGCCCTGCTTGAGCCTGTGGTTTTCGCCCCAGGGTGGCCCCAACCAGCAGCTGCAGCAGACTTTGGGAGAGTGGATCACTAGCAGCAGTGGCGGTTTCCAGAATTATCAACCCATAAATGCCAAAGACAAAGTGAAAAGTCAGTGGAACTCTGCTGGAACTGGGGGAGGGGGCAGAGGTGTAGTCTGGCCTCTGCTCCTGGAGCTAGAAGGGGCAGAGGTGCAGTGGCCTTGCAGCAGCCTCCAAGTAGATGCTTCAGAGCTCCCAGCCTGTAAGGAGGCCAAGCAACCATTCAGAGGCTAAGCTCTTTTGTTTTAACTTGCCTGGAACTGGATCATGGTCTTGGATGGTGGTCCTGAGGTGTGTGACCAGTGAGCAAAAGCTTGTAGGGGCTGTAGAGATGGCACCCTCTTAATAGCTCTGGCATCTGGGGAAACTCCAGTGATTTGGGACAGAGCTCTTCCCTCTGAAAGCAGAGTGCTACTGAACCCAAAAGTCAAATAATTGACTGGCAACATGAGCAGGCAAAGGAAGCAAAGCAAGCTCAGCAATCCAACTTTAGATTCCTTTTTTGGGGACAAAAAGGATCAAAGCATGGAATGGGAAGAAGACAACACAGTCAGAACTTCTGTACCAAAAGCTTCCAAGAAAAATATAAATTGGTTACAGGCCATGGAGGAGTTTGAGAAGGATTCTGAAAATCAAGTAAGAGAAGTAGAGGAAAAATTGTGAAAACAAATGAGAATGATGCAAGAAAATCATGAAAAGAGAGTCAACAACCTGAATGAAGAAAATAACACCTTAGAAATTTATTAAATCAAACGGCAAAAGAGGCCCCAAAAGCCAATGAGGAGAAGAATACCTTAAAAAGCCAAATTTGGCAGATGGAAAAAGAATTTCAAAAGCTCACTGAAGAGAATAATTCCTTCAGAATTAGATGGGAGCAACTGGAAGCTAATGACTATGAAAAATCAAGATACTATAAAACAGATCCAAATAAATGAAAAAATAGAAGGCAATGGGAAATACCTCATTGGAAAAACCATTGACCTGGAAAACAGATCCAGCAGAGACAATTTAAAAATTATTGGACTACCTGAAAACCATGATCAAATAAAGAACCTAGAAATCATCCTTCAAGAAATTCTCAAAGAAAATTGCCCTGATATTTTTGAACCAGAGGGCAAAATAGAAATTGAAAGAATTCACCAATCACCTCTGCAAAAATATTCCAAGAAGAAAACTCCTAGGAATATTATAGCCAGGTTCCAGAGTTCCTGGATCAAGGAAAAATTATTACAAGCAGCCAAGAAGAAACAATTTGAATATTGTGGAAACGCAATCAGGATAACACAGGATCTAGCAGATTCTACCTTAAGGAATCAAAGGGCTTGGAATGTGACATTCCAGAGATCAAAGAAGCTAGGATTAAAACCAAGAATCACCTCCCTAGCAAAACTGAGTATAATATTTCAGGGGAAAATATGGTCATTCAATGAGGTGGAAGACTTTCAACCATTCTTGATGAAAAAACAGAACTGAATAGAACATTTGACATTCAAATACAAGAAGCAAGAGAAGCATGAGAAGGTAAACAGGGAAAAGAAATCAAAAGGAACTTATCAAAGTCAAACTATTTACATGCCTACATGGAAAAATGATAACTGTAACTTATGAAACTTTTCTCAGTGTGAGGACAGTTGAAGGGAATATAAAGTTTTATATGTGTGTGTGTGTGTGTGTGTGAGTGTATATATACACATACATACATATAAGTCTATATAGGAGGGTATATATGTGTATGAATACATATGTGAGAGTGTGTATATATTTGTACAGGTATACGGAGACAGAGGAAACAGGATCCATTGAATAGGAAGGGATGATATTTAAAAGGTGAAATTGAGAGGTGAGAGTGGAATATAATCAAAAGAGATGGGGAGAAACAGAATGTGGTAAATTATCTCATATAGAAGAGGCAAGGGATAACTATTACAATGGAGGGCAAGAACAGGAATGCAAAAGGGAATGGGTCAACCTTAATCTCATTGAATTTGGCTTAGGGAGGGAATGACATACACACTAAATTGGGTATCTTGCCCTACAGGAGAGTACAAAGGAAGGGAAAGAGAGAGGGGATAACGGAGGGGAGGACAGGGGGGGTAGTTAGAAGCACACACTTTTGTAAAGGGACAGGGTCAAAGTAGAGAACTGAACAAGTGGGGGCGGGATAGGGTTGAGGGAAATATAGTCAGTCTTTCATAACACGTCCATTGTGGAGATGTTCTGTGTAACTACACATATACAGCCTGTATTGAATTGCTTCTCTTACCAGTGGCAGTGGGTGACAAGGGAGGAAGGGAAAAGATTTAAAATTTAAAGTTTTAAAATCAAATGTTTTTTGAAAAAATTATTATTATTATTATTGTTGTTATTTACATGCAAGTGGGAAATAAGATATACAGGCACTGGGGTATGGACATCTTGCCCTACCAGAAAGTCAGAGGGGTAATGGGGGAGGATACAGGAGAGAGCAGATTCGGGGAGGGGGGATACAGTGGGATCGCTGTTTTGGGGTGGTGGGTAGGGGACAGACAGGGAGAAAATTTGTAACTCAAAATCTTGTGGAAATGAATGATGTAAACTAAAAATAAACATGAAAGTTAATTTTAAAAAATATTTAAAAATTAAAAAAAAAACATCTTCATAGTTTCTTATTTCTGATCCAGAGCACCTCCTCTAACATGAAATGTACATTGCTAGCTGCTCTACCCCTTCCTACAACAAAATGGCTAGGTGTTTATTTTTTTTTACTCTCCATTTTTTGTTTGTTTTGAACACCCTCCTTTAGACATGAACCAGCTTTATCATTTCATTCCTTGGTAGGTAGACTTCATTTGTAAAATTTTATGCCATGGTATCTGACTATTTTTATCTGAACAATCTGAAGTCTTCTTTCCAAAAATCTAGGGTGTGCATCAGATTAACTCTGGTTTTTTCCTTCTCCTTTCCTAACACAAATATTAACAGGAACATAAATATTAATTGGGAGTTCTTGCAAATTTCATATCATTTGTACTTCAAGATCCAATCCTTTGTGGAACAAAGCAGGTGAAAACAGAAACTAGGCACCGACCCACATTCACACTATATACCAAGATAAGGTCAAAATAGAGAAATAATTTAGTCATTAAGGGTGATATCATAAGTAAATTAGGGGAGCATGAAAAATGTACCTGTCAGATCTATGAATAAGGGAAAAGTTTAAGACCAACCAAGAGACAGAGTAGCACAGTCTGTAAGATCAATAATTTTGATTACATGAAATTAAAAAGCATGCACACAAACAACACAAACAATATCAAAATTAGAAGGAAAAAAGGAAAATGAGAAAAAAGTTCATAGCAAGTTCCTCTGATAAAGGCCTCATTTCTCAAAATTTATAGAAAATTGAGCCAAATTTATTAAAATCAGAGCCTTTCCCCAGTTGATTAATGGTCAAAGGTTATGAACAGTCAGTTTTCGGAAGAAGAAATCTAGGCTATGAATAATCACGAAAAATGCTCTAAGTAGCTACTGATTAGAGAAATCCAACTTAAAACAATTTTGAGGTGCCACCTCATAGTATCAAATTGGCAAACATGACAGAAAAGAAAAGTCAAAAATGCTGGAGGGGGTGCAGAAAAAATGGGACGTTAATACACTATCAGTGGAGTTGTGAACTGATCCAACCATTCTGGAGAGCAAACTGGAACTATGACGTAAGGGCTATAAAACCACACATACCCTTTGACCCAGCAATACCACTACTAGGTCTACATGGCAAAGAGATCTATTTGTACAAAAATATTTGTAGTAGCATTTTGTGGTAGTAAAGAATTAGAAAATAGAAGGGATATCTATCAATTGGGGAATGGCTGAGCAAGTTGTCATATATGATTATGATGGAATATTATTGTGTTATAAGAAATTATGAGCAGGACAGTTTCAGAAAAACCTGGAAAGACTTACATTAACTCATGCAAAGTGAAGTGAGCTGAGCCAGGAGAACATTTTATATGGTAACAGCAATATTATAAGGATGATCATCTGTGAAAGACATAGCTCTTCTCAGCAATACAATGATCCAAGACAATTCTCAAAGGACTTATAATGGAAAATGCTATCTGCCTCTATACAGAGGTGACAAACCCTGAAAGCAGATTAAAGCATATATATTTTTACTACTCCCTTTATTTTTATTGTTTTGCTTTTTGTTTTCTTTTGCAACATGGCTAATATGGAAATATGCTTTGTATGACTTCACATGTCTAACTTTATCAAATTACATGCCTTCTCAAGGAAGGGGGAGAGAAGAGAATTTGGAGCTCAATTTAAAAAAAAAATGACTGTGAAAAGGTTTTTTTTACATGTAATTGGTAAATATTTAACAAAATAATAAAAATAAATTTTAAAAGAAAGTAAAAGGGGTAGCTAGGGGGCACAGTAAATAGAGTACCAGCCCTGGAGTCAGGAAGACCTGAGCTCAAATTCGACCTCAGATACTTAATACTTACTAGCCCTGTGACCTTGGGCAAGTCGCTTAACCCCAATTGCCCTGCCTTCCCCCTTTCAAAAAGCCAAAAAACATACAAACAAAAAGAGAAAGTAAAAGAAAAACTCAGGTATAGATCTCCTTCAATTAATTGCAAGAATGAGGGACTGTGGATGTGGTCCAGTGAACATGCTGCCAGATTTGGTTAATGTCTTGGATAGTTCTGCAAAAACCACTTCTATCAGTTTTCTTTTTGTATTCTTTGTTACAAGAGGAGGGAAAGAGAGAGGTTTAGAAATGAAGGTTATATTAAAATAAAAGGGATCAATAAAGTGAAAATAAGAAAAATGAAATCTAAGATGGCTAATGAAAAAATCTGGTGCACAGTGGCATTCCTCCTCATTACTTCTTCCATCTTTTGAAGCATTAAATTAGTATTAAGGTAAGTCATCGAATTAGTAGTTATCCTGATTTGGGCAAAGAACTCCAACAAATATGTAGGGAGTCTCCTTCCTCCCCATTATATTCTTGTTGCATACCAGGTTGCCCTGCTTGGCTTGTGATCTGTTTCCCAAACTCACTGATTTTTTCCTTCTGTTCAAAGACTTCGGCATCCAGTGATCCTCACCCAAATACTATTTATTCCCTAGTCATGTTTCTCCCTTTTGTTTTTTGGATTTTTTTCATATGAATATATCTTCTATTTTTTTTTTGCTTTTTTTTTGGAGTGGCTCCGGAGGGCAGGGAAGTTGGGGTTAAATGACTTGCCCAAGGTCATAAGGCTAGTAAGTGTTAAGTGTCTGAGGTTGGATTTGAACTCAGGTCCTCCTGACTCCAGGGCTGGTGCTCTATTCACTATGCCACCTAGCTGCCCCCTGAATATATCTTCTTAGTAGGTACCTATTTATATACCCTGTTCATTTTTAAAAAGATATACTATTTAAGAGAAATCTTCCAATAACGGAAGTCTTCTCCCCCCCAAGTCTCAGTGGACCTATGCGATCAAAGTCACTTCTCTGTTAGGATCTCTTAGTTATCTCTGTGTGTTTCCTTTACTGGATGAGTTGGTATACAAATACCTGAGGCCAGAATTTTCATTCATTCATTTCATTTTTGGATTTTGTCCCTCCTTCTGCAATTCATCTTCCTGTGTTATAACTTGATAAATATAAGTAGGTGATTGATGCTGTTCTGCTCTCTTCTCTTTAGTTTTAGACTCTCTTAATTAGATTTGCAAGATTCTTGGCAAATACATTTTATCAGCCTTTATTAAGTACACTTGAACCCAGATTTGAGAGCAGCCAGTCTTCACTGGCTTCTGTAGCTGAAAAACAGTCATGCTCTACTGGCTAACCTTCTAATTATAAGCCTCTCCACATGGTTCATGAGGCTGGTCTTTTAGTGACAGTCACAGTCCATCTCTGGATGTGCAAGTGAAGATGTTCCTGCTAGGTAGGACCAACCAGAATTCACCTGGATTTCTGGAGTAGAATGCTTAGGTTATATTAAGAAATTCAGTGGGAAAATTAACTAAATAAGCTGAATGATTCAAGCCAAAAGAAATGAGGAAAGCAAGGACATGTTCGTTAAAGAATCATTATCTCATTTCTTTTCATACTGAGAGTAAACCTGACTTATCATTTTTGGAATAAGGTTGCAAACTGTTCATCTTCCCCGACCACCCTCATGGTCTATCACATAATAGGATGAGGTACTTAAATAAAATGACAGATGTGGACATGCTCTTTAGCATCACCCACTGACAAAATGATGGCTTCGCTACAGCATCTATTCAGAATTTCGTTTTTTATCTTTCAGAGTAAGCTAGGCCTTAGCTCAAAGAGTTGAAGCTTTGGGTTTCAGTTTGTGTCCTGAGGCACTTGTGGAACTTTCTATTTTTATTTTGTGAAAGGATCCTTAGAAGGAAATAAGTGTGTACCACTGAAAACTCTCCTTTAAAACTGCTTAGTTTATGAATGTTTCAACGTTGTTGTTTTTTCTGTTGGGGATCTTTTTCAGGAGGTGATCGGTGAATTCTTTCAAGTTCTATTTTAGTCTCTGGTTCTAGAATATCTGGGCAATTCTGTCTAAGAATGTCTTGGAAGATGCTTTCTAAGTTCTGTTTTTGATCATGGCTT
>JAQQSU010018849.1:0-10392 GCA_028627135.1 Pseudochirops cupreus
TATAGAAGAGGCAAGGGATAACTGTTACAATGGAGGGGAAGAACATGAAGGTAAAAGTGAAAGGGTCAACTTTACTCTCATTGAATTTGGTTTAGGGAGGGAATGACATATGCACTAAATTAGGTGTCTTGCCCTACAGGAGAGTAGAAGGGAAGGGGATGAGAGAGGGATGATGGAGGGGAGGGCAGTTTGGGGGGAGGGTAGTTAGAAGCACCCACTGTTGAAAAGGAATAGGGTCAAAGTAGAAAATAGAACAAGTTGGGGGTGGGATAGGATGGAAGGAAATGTAATCAGTCTTTCACAATATATCCACCATGGAAATGTTTTGCATAACTACACAAGCACAACTTATATTGAATCGCTTATCTTCCCAGTAAGGGTGGGTGATGAGGGAGGAAGGGAAAGAATCTGGAATTCATAGTTGTAAAATCAAATGTTTTTTTAAAAATATCATTGTTATTATTATTTTTTACATGCAACTGTGAAACAAAATATACAAGCACTGGGTATGAAGATCCATCTTGCCCTACCAGAAAGTGGGAGGAGGGATGGGGGAGAATATAGAAGAGAGAAGACCAGGGGAACAGGTATACAGTAGGATTGCTGTTTTGGAGTGGTGGGTAGGGATAGATGGGGAGAAAATTTGTTACTCAAAAAATCTTGTGGAAATGAATGATGCAAACTAAAAATAAACAAAGTTTAATTTAAAAAAATCAATATTGTGACCTTTTATTATCCTATTACATCTCATCTAGGTATACACAAAAACCCTTTGATTTTACTATTCTGCAGAAAATAAAAATAAAAATGATGTTCTCATGCATCTGATTTCACCATTTTAGGCTGCCAAATTTAGGTTTTCTTTCCAATAGGTGAAGATTCCAGGCTAAAAAGAAAAGCCAACAATCCCTCATTCCTCCTCTAGCTGCTCTTTCTCTCTACGGCAGAAAATATTCTCCCTGAAAGTGTGGTTTTCTGGTTTGTCAAAATTGATCAGTGGACTAACATGATAGTTCCCCAGGATTGTCAGGAAAGTGGAGATATATCTCCCTGATCCCCTGACTTTAATTCAGTTTTATTTTGTTTCTAGTTCCAAATTCTTTGCTTTCCTCCACCTATTGAGAAGCTAAGAAATATAAAACCTACAATTATAAATTAATTACAGTGGCTTCTTGTGTTGACTAGTTTTACAAAATTTTTCACACTCAATTATCTTTATAAAATTGACATAACACTTCAAATTGTTTTCCTGGTTATTCATTCTTCACATTGCATTAGCTCATAAGTCTTTTCTGGCCTGTCTGAAATCATTCCCTTCATCTAAATTTGGACATACACATTATGTGTGTGTATAATGTGTATATGTATGTGCATATATATATGTGTATATATGTATATTGATGCATGTGCATATGTATATTATATACAATTACACGTGGTACATCTTATACATTCAAATATATGAATGTATGTATATGTACTTATGTATATGTAAACACATATACATATACATGTGTGTGAAAATTACTGATATATGTATAGTGGTTTACACTTTGCAAAGCCCCTTATGTATCAGTACATTTGCCAAGAAAACTCCATGGACTATGTCCATGGGGTCACAAAGAGTCAGAACTGAATGGCAAAACCACCACCACCACAACAGAATATAAACTCCTATATCTATAGCTGATTTCTAGGATATTGAATTACATCTTAAGTTTTCCAAAGCATCGTCCTCAGAACAAAACCTTTATAGATAAGTAGACACGTATGTGAGGTTGAAATAGCAAAACAAACTTGGCCAAAATAGAGTGGATAATTCCAAAATCTTTTTAACTTTTTACTTGGTAACTACTCAGAATAATTGAGGAAAAAATTTCTAATAAAGTTGATTTCCCAGTTACAAATAGCTTACTTTGTTACTCAAAACTTTTCCCCTCTCAAATTGCAAGAATTTTAAAGGAATCTAAACATATACATTTAAAAAATAATAAAATGGCAAGCAAAGTATAATCTAACTTTTGAAGATATCAGAATAAAATGGTAATTATAGTTCCTTTTGATATAGGGCTTTATAGTTTTATTTCTCAAAGTTTAAATATGTAAATTACCTTATAAAACTTAAAACATTGTGTAATTGTTAACTATTACAATTAATTTTACAAAATACATTTATATAAGTATAGTCTTATGATCACAACAATCTTATCATGGAGGTAATACAAGCAATCTTTTTGCGTTTTGCAGTTTCAAAAACTTATTTCCAAAGATGTCAAATGAATTGGCCAAGATTGCAAAAGTTAACAGGTTGTGAAGCCCAAACTTAAACTCATGTTCTTAATTTAATTCTGTTGCTCTTACTAATGGTTTCTTTGTGCTATAGTCCTTTCAGATAATATTGGATATTTGAGTATGAAATGGGCCAGATTACTATGAATTTTTAATTTTTAAATCAGTTTTTCATTTTTAAAAAATACAGGTTTCCCCCCCCCCCTTTTCCCCATTGGGCTGAAAATTGTCATTATTTTCAGTTGAATGTCACCCTGCCTATTTCTAGTAATACTTACCCACCATTAGTGATTCAATTTGGTCCTCTTCAGTTATGAATTGGGAAACCATATCCCCAAAGCCATCAGAAGTATTTCTAAATTAGGAACTTTATAAGCGAAACTGTCCTATGAATAAAGGGATGAGATATAATGAATAGGCTTGGTGACATTTGTGATATTCTGGCCCTTTAGACTACTTCCAGATCTTGGCCTCTATTCACGATGGGATACTCCAAGTGACCTTTAAATAAATGAGATTTTATTCTATTACTTATGATTAACCATAGCCCTCACACAGTGAATAAGAAGCTGTGGAGAGACTGTGATCTAGACTGGCAGATGGAGGGCTCACTATGATCAAATGCCACAGCAGTGAAATGAAATCAAGGCAGATGATTTCTTAATTCTATATATTGATACTGTGATCCCTACACACCTTTAGGGAAACTTTTCCATTGTGTTCATATGCGCAAAGTAATTCCTGTGAGTATTATTTTAAGAAATCTTAATTCCATTCATTAGACTCTTTGGATCCTTATTTCAAATATTGAGTCCTTTTGTGATTTCTTTGCTATTGTTTCTGTACTATGTGTGCATATTTAATTCCAGTTGTCTACAAAAATTTTGTGTCTACTAAGAGAATTTTATTACACACACACGTACATACATACACACATACTTTATTAGAATTCACTGAAGGGAAATGATTATCAATTTGACAAATTACTACAAACTAAACCCCTCACCTCCAGGAATTAGCACATGATATCTCTCCATGGCAGATAAGGTAAACTCAGTAATCATTGAGGGGTATGACAACTGCAACATTGTGTAATGTAGGGAACCTAGGTTTGGAAGTAGAGTACCTGGGTTCTAGTTGTGTCTCTGCTGTTTTCTTGATGAATGACAATGGGTAAATGCTTCTGTAAAAATTCAATTTCCTCATCTTTGAAATAATAAAATTCCAGCTCTGCCGCTGCCTTTTTTGGGCAAAACAATCTGCAAATTTCAAATATCCTGTGATTTCCATACTTCATAATTTTAGTTGTACGTGAGAAGAATAAGTCAAATGAAAAGCAATTGGGATAGCAGTCAATAAAACTTTATTGCTATTCACAAGAAGGGAATATATGCAAATAGATATTTTCAGTATGGGCTTTCGTTGGTCTTAGTCTAGGAGCAGCATGCAATGAGCAATGCTATTCAGACTTGAAGTGAAGACCCAGAGTCTCCTAGGGCTCAGATTTGTATGGTTTTAAATACAGATCCTAGAAAAAAGAGAAAACAAGTGGGAGACTATTCTGTCATCCTTAAAGACAGCAATATAGTCAGGTTCACTAAATGAGATTATTTGTCTAATAAGCAGTAAGAAATAAGGGGCAAGGGCAGATGGAACTCTAACTGACATCTGGGAAGAGGATGTGCAGTGGAGGACGGGTGATTTCTGGTTTCTCTGCTTTTTGTGGGGCCAGGTCTGTGCCTTTCAAATTATTTTTCACCAGCTTACAGGTAGGATAGCAAAGTGATATCCAGTTGCTAAAGAAAAAAATATAACAATGAACCTTAATATTATCAACTATGTGAAGGAACAAAGTATAGAAACCTAGATACTTGAACTCAAATGTTTTTATCCTCTACAAAATAATAAAAGAAAGGGAAATGAATCAAAGATCAAAGTAGAAAAAAATTCATTTAGTTTTATTCTAACCTTAAGTTTGTTAAGGTAAATTGTTCCTATGTATACACGCTCACAGGTTTCCAAAGAGTGTGAGTTTCTTTCTCAAACACAAAGCAGCAAGCAACCTTTATCTATATAATCATAACTCTGAAGTTTAATTTTTTCTTAACTATTTTTTAGTGATAAACCCAAACCAGGTCTGTATCTCTAACGTTCTCCTTAAAACTCAGTTTGACTGCCTCCCCCCTCACCCTTTAAGTTTCTAATTTTTAAGGCTAAGCTTAGAACTAAGGACCTAAATCAGAAAAGGAAATTCGATTAGTAGAAAATACTACTGTAAAGCATTTCATTCTCTGATGCCAAAATCAAATGGGTCTATTTGGATTTCTCACATTGATTGATAATGAATGAACTTTCAGGAATTAGTAGAAAGAACTTTGATTTTAGAATTGGAACACTTGGCTCTGAATTTTGGCCTTGATAATGATTTCTGTGAACTTGGGAAAATCACATATCCTCTAGGGGCATTGGTTTCCTCATCGCTAAAGTAAAATAATTTTGCTAAATTATCCTAGGACTCCCTATGTGCTCTGAATCATAAAAACTCTTTGAAGATCCTACTTATTATGCTCATTTTGGACAAAATGGGAAAATATACAAAAATGATATTACATTTTATAAATTTGCAGTGGTCCCCAAATGAACAAGATGAATGAATTGGTATCTGCTTGGAGAACTTACCTATATGGCATAGTCTAATGAAAGGAATATTGGATTTATAATCAGAAGATCTGGTTTCAAATCCTGCCTCTGACACTAGTGTGTCACCATACGTAAGTAACTTCATCTTCTTAAGCTTCACTTTTCATATTTGTAAAAGGAAGAATTTTTAGAATCTGTGAATATTTGATTTTAATATTGCCTTCACTTGACTGCCTATTAAGTTAATGTCTTCTCCTCACAACTTGTCCTTTGCTATATTTTAAAGAGCAACTCAATTCTTCCTCCACCAAGAAAAGTTCTCTTATCTCCCCATCACAATACCTTGTCAAGCACTTATTTATTAATTAATAACTGAAATGGTGGCAATATTGTATGCTATACTCATCTATGTTGGTGTGTTATCCCTTTTCAAACAATAGCCTATTTAAAGACAGCCTCTCTGATATGTTTTCCCCTTCTTCTAGCCCAATTGTTATGGTTGCTGTTAGGGGAGTATGAGGTTTGCCTGGTCATCTTAATCTGTATGGGTAGCTTTTCATGTGAATATTCTTCCCACCAACACAAGTCAGCAACTAGCCTCCAGCGTATAATATTTGGCAGTTACTTGGGGCATGAGAAGTTAAATGACTTGCTTATGGTCACACAACTAGTAAGTTTCAAAAACAGGACATGAACACAGATCTCAACTCCAAGCTTAACCTTCTTTCTACCACACCACAATGAGACTCTATTTAGTAAGTACCTTATACATGTTTCTGTTACTTTGTGTTAGAGCTCTGGCCTTGGGCCAGTTCAAAGGTCTCTCTGTATCTCTCTCTCTCTCTGTCTCTCTCTCTGTCTCTCTCTCTCTCTCTCTCTCTTTCTCTCTTTTATTCACAACTTCAATAAGACCTAAAAGAAAATTTGGGAAGGATAGTTAATATGATGGATGACAGAATAAAGATTTAAAAATTATCTCAGCAGGCTGGAATGGCAGATCCAAATCAATAAGGTAAAATTAAATCAGGATAAATGTGAAGCCATGTATTTAGTTTAAAAATACACCTCATCAATGGCACAAGATTAGAATGAGAGACAAATGACCTGATACTGTGTCATATGAAAGAGACCCAGGGTTTTGGGTAGAATGCTGGCAAAAAGCCAATAAGATGTCAGATATAAAAAAATCACTGAATTTCACAATTAGGAGGGACATAAAAATCCATCTAGTCCAACTCCTTATGCAAAAATTATCCTACAATTAACCAGATTTAATCATTTAAATTGTTTGTAGAGCTCTAATGCATTCCTTAGGCACCCTATTTAACTTTTAATGCAAGTATTAAAAAAAAAGGTTTTAACTGTTATAGGTTTATTTTTTCCTGCTTTGCACCTTTAAACTACTAGTTCTTCCTTTCTTTGAGGCAAAAAGAAGTCAATAAGTAAAAAAAAAAAAAGCCTTTATTAAATGCTAAGCATTGGCAATACAAAAAGCAGTAAAAAGACAGATATTCCCTAATATTAAGAAGTTTATATTATAATGGGGAGGACAATACATGAAAGCATACTAAAATATGTCAGAGGTGAGAGATATAAGCTATTCACATAGGAAGAAGGTAGAAAAATTCCATAAAATCAGAATTATAGCCTTGAAGGAAATGAAGACATAGCTTCATCACTTTCCTTAAAATTAAGAAATATGATAAGATATATATTATAATGCAGTATAAAATAGAATATATAATATGGCATGATACATCAGAATATTTTATAAGAATATAAGGATTATAACATTTTAATAGAATAAAATAGAACTCTCATGTCCCTCATTTCTCTGAGTCTTCCCTTTAATTTAAAACAAGTCAACTAGTCAATGGGCCTTAATTAATTTCCTGAGTCGGTTTCCTTAAATTTGTCCTCATGTGACATAGATTCCAGACCTTTTTTCCTAATCTAGTTACCTTCCTGTAGATGCTCTTAAATTCATCAATGTGATAGCCAAAACTGTGCACTGTATTCTAGCAGATCTATGACCAGGTCAGAAGAAAGAGGGCCTCACATCTCTTTATTGTCAAAAGCCCTGTTTTTTTTTTTCATTTAGCATAAGTAGCTGTTAGTTTGTTTAACTGCCCCATCAACCTAGTGAATTATATTGAGTTTATGGTTCACTTAAAGCCCTGGATCACTTTCAAACAATACTGTTTTCATGAAGGTGATTTTTTAACCCAATGTATATGACTTCACATTTTTCCCTGTTGGATTTTATCTTATGAGATTTAGCATTATGCTCTACTGTATTAAAAGGGTAAGATTCTACATACTCCTTAATTTATTAGACTACATTAATACTGAGGAATTTTATTATAACCTCATCAGAATGTGTGGACAAGCCCTTATTTAATTTGAAAGGACTAGAGTATTTGGGCCCTTTGTATGAAAAGAAAATTATGACACATAGGGAAAAAAATGTGATCAATTGAAAAAGTCATGTCATACTTCTTAGGCTGCATATAGAAACAATTAGCCAGTGTAGCAATAATTCAGTCAAGTAGAGAATTAAAGAATTGGAGCTACATATCAAAGGGAATATCACCCTTGAGAGAGATGATGGAGAAAGGCTTCTCTCTTTCTCCTTACTCCCACCCAGCTATTAACAGTAATATAGGAGCAACTAGACTAATCTGAGACAACACATTTACCCAGGAACGGAAGTAAGCATACAAGAGAAAACAAAACATCTCCTGGGAAAAGGAAAGATTATACCTGTCTTCCTCCCTTCTTGTCTGGAAGGTGGCACTTGTAATGGTGAACCTGAACAAAGAGCCCATGTTGACTGGGCTTAGTAAACCTGTGCTTAGTCCTGGGTTGATGAAATCCCCATATGGACTTTGTAGCATGCATCAACATTCTACAACTGGTTCTAGTTTTTAAAAGATGGTGAAGAGGTGCCTCTTTGATTGGTTGTTTTGACATCATAGCTGGAAATGGGGATCCAGTAAAACACTATATGACAAGATCTTTTTTCCTTTTCTTTGGCTGTCTTCCTGATTGGCAAGAGAAGAGAGAGTGAGTGATGTAAAGAGATTGTTTTTGTGGCCTCAATACTTACTACTAGCACATGGTCCATGTGTAAGTTGTAATACTGTGAGTTTTGAAAGGTCAAGAAAGCAACTCATCAGACAGTTCAAGAATATATCTATTTATATCTCAATAGATAGATGATACATATTCAGCATATCTCTACCTCTTTGCTACCATAATAATGAGTTCTTAAACTATTAGAATTACAATTCCTTATTTTACTGAAGAAATTTCAGATTATTGAGGTCAAATATGCAATAATGTTCACACTAGAACCGACTGTTGGCATGTTTATTTACTTGTGTTTTCCAACATGCAATTTCATATGGCTATTGTGATTAGTTTTTTTATTCTCATTCATACCTCTTGCTAACATACTGTCAATCTTCCTTAGCATAATGAACATCCTCTTCCATGTGCTTTCAAAAATAAATCGTTCAAATTTGTCAGTAATAATCTTATTGATTGTTAAAAATTATGAAAACTGGAATAAATAATGAGGAATCTATGCATGAAACAGACCTGGTCAGGTCAATTCAGTAATTCAATGCATGCCTACTCTTTTCTACTTTGAAGTAGTTCGATCTATGGAGTAAAATATTATAGAATGCTTTGTGTTGAATAACAATGACCCAAGGGACAGAGTCAGTTTTTATCCGAGTTCAGGTAACATCTAGCTACTATAGAATTAAACTGGGAATATTTAAAGTCTGTTGAAATACCAGAAACCACAGGCAGACGTGGATATCACAGTGTGAAGTAGGTGAGATTAATCTTACCTCAGACCCATGATTACCGTTAGCGTTCCAAACCAAATTTAGCAATTATACTTTTCATACCTGATTGAAAATTTACTTTAAGCATTCAATTAAGCAGTAGTAAATTCAATTAGCAGCAGTAATTTGATGATCCCTTCTGAAGCTGACCTCCTTCTCAACTGGAAAAATAGCAATTGGGAGTGGAAAGAAACCATCTTTCAGCCCATCTCCTAAATGTCTGGGTGGGAGTCATCAATTCCTCAGAATGACTGTATCTTAATTTGATTTGAATCCCAATAGCTATGGATGCCAGGAAAACAAATTACAAACACCTTGGCTAATCCCTATGGTAAAATAGATTTTGCTCATTTCTTAGTCCCATACTATTTCCATTGTAAAATAACAGGAAAAACACTCACCATGGACACAATAACTTGATTTTACCTGAAAGACTGAGAAGCAGTTTAACCTGTGGTACAAATGTAAACAAGTTAGATACAAAAATTATTATAATTCTCTGTTCATATCATGTATTATCTTGATGCTTTCAGTTCTCTGCTCCCATAGTTACTTACATACACCCCATTATAACTTTCTTTTCTCATTTCTTGTCTTCCTTTGATATTCTAATTTTTGTTGCTATTGCTTCACATAATTTTATTACAGATGTTGCATAGTGTTTCCCTTGCTACATAGAAAGTGTGGAGAGACACTGAACAAAATCTCATACATGAATGTAATGAAATGCTATTTTCTCATAAGAATTGAAGACTATAAGGAATTCAGAAAAACATGGGAAAAATGTTAAGCGATAGAAGGTGAAGAAAGAGCTAAGAGAATAATATATGCAGTGAAAATGATCCTGTGAATTATATTTTAGAAGGCAGTTGAATACTGATGGCTTACAAAATAATGAATGATCTTGGTCTCATGGAAGTGATAATGAAACATACCTCTATACTATTGGTGAAGAGGTGGGATTTAAACTGTGTAACTTTTGTTGAATAGCTTTTTCAAATTATTCAATCTTTTTCATTATTTCAAAAAATGAGGGTGAGAGGAGAAAGTGTTTCTTGAACATGAATTAAGGGGGAATGACATTGCTTTGTGGGAAAAAAAACTGTAGAGCTTAAAACCATATTTTTAGTTGAAGGACACAAAAAAGTATCATTAAGTGTACTAAGAAGTTCTAGTTGTTTAGGTAATGGTCGAACTCTACAAAAAACACTATCTTTCTAATCAATAATTGACCATAATTCCCTCACTATCTATTATTTTTGTCATGTTATATTTTTCTTTCTCCTTTCCTTCTTTCCTTTCTTCCTTTTCTTCCTTCCTTCCTTCTTTCCATTCCTTCCCTACTTTCCCTCTTCTTTCTATGCTTATGATTTCATTAATGTGGGGCGCTCTCAGTGAAGAAAATCCTTTAATCATTGAGGATTTCACAATGTAGAGTGTTTAGTAGGGGGCAGTGAGAAGTAAAGTAGCTTGTTAAGCTGATGTCAGATAGTATTTGATCTTCTTGACTTCAGAGGTAGCTCTATATCCCTAACACCAGGATGCTCCTCAGAAAGTCTTATAGATACTTCTCTTTCAAGATATTTAACCAAATCAGCTAATATGT
>JAQQSU010001885.1:0-14846 GCA_028627135.1 Pseudochirops cupreus
AGTGGATACAGGAGAGAGGGAGGAGACTGGTCTGAATGGAATGGAAGATTTCAGGAAAAGAGTAGAAGAAAAAAATGAACAGGGAGCATAGAGTCAGATTGTAAAGGGACTTGAAAGAGGGTTTTTATACAAGCAACAGATATTTTGGAAACCCTTAACTTGTGCTAGGTGAGCCTGAAATGTTGAGTAATATAGTGGAAAGAGAATTCAATATGGAAGGAAATGACCTGAATTTGAACCCTGGGTTGTCTTCTGTGTGATCTTAGCTAAGTATCCAAACCCCTCTGGAATTTCATTTCCTTGTCTGTTAAATGGGGATACTGGACTAAATTATCACAAAGGTCCCATTTGGTTCCAGTTCCTAGTATTCTAGATGCCATGGGTGAATCCAAAGAAATAAAATGAACTTCCTGACTTCTCGGACCTTCTAGTCTAGAGAGAAGATAATATAACTAACAAAAAGTAGGATAAGTGTTATACATGGATGGTATAAGAATTCAAAGGAAGAATTTCATGAACTTTATTTAATGAGTGGGTGAATGAATGAATGAAGCATGTGTTAATTGCTTACTATGTATAATGTAAGCATGTGCAAAGAGAAAAGTAAGTCAGTCTCTGCTCACGAGCAGCCCACATTCTGATAGGTGAGACAGCATGGAAGATTTCAGCAGCAAGTCAGATGGAAAGGGGTTCCATGGTCATGAGAGTACAGTGGTGAAATAGATGGAAATGACTCTACTTAATATAATTCTGCTGCTAAAATCACTTGTTACTCATATTAGATTTTGAGATCTCCCATTCAACCGTGACCTCCTTGAGAGAGGGGTCCATCTTTTACTTTTCTTTTTATCTACAAGGCTTAACACAGTGACTAACTGATGCTAAATGATCTGACAGTGCCAAAGATTTTGGTGACAAGAATTTCCTTTTTGGGTCTTCAGTTGATGTGGCTACAGCACCTGCAGGGAAAGATACCAGTCTACTTCTCCACAGAGGCTGCTTCTCAGGATGGTGCCTTTAGGCAATGGGACAAAAACTTCTTTGTTATCTGAAGACTCTTGGGTTCAGGGCTCTGGGCCACATTCACTGGGACTCAGGGAGAGATGGTAGTCAAGGTGGTGGGCGTGCTTTGACTAGCCTGGCACAATTTCCTTCTGTCTCTCCCTCAGGATGCCTTGTTGCTTCAGCAAATTGGCTTCACTGCTCTGTGTGTGGGAGTTTGTTGGCAGTTGGCACAGTAGGCAATAGGGAGCCATTCTATGTTTTTGAGTTGAGGACTAGGAAAAATCATTTCCTTTCAGTTCTTTTGTAGAAAATAATGTATGTAAAATTCAAGTGATAATTTTTCTGTTAGTAACAGAAAACATTCAAACACTGATATAAAATTATTACTATCACCTGCTATTTTGATTTTGTATTCTCTGCACATAATCAAGGTCCAGGCATGGTGACAACATGATCTGTAATTCAGCAATAGGAAACTCTGAAAGGGAATTTGTGTTCTTCAGAATGTACATTGTACCCAACATGCTTTATTTTTCTTAAGATGCTCTTGGAGTAATTTCTTGCATCTTCTTAAGGGAGAGACATAGAAACTTGGCCGTATCAGCAGTATGGTAGCAATATGTAGTTTTGTTGTTTTCAGGTTGATGAAATTAGAATTTATCCATCGAAGTATGCAGTAAAGAAAATTCAATCTTATTTCCCTATTTTCAAGCCAATAAAAATGAGTTGATTTCCAAGAAAATAGAGAAAGCTAGCTGCAAACTCAATATCTTACACCCTAACTATATGAAATGTGCCCAGTATTTTCAGCCAGCTACTATGCATGAAAGAATGCGACCCTAGCCTTCTTCTCAGGACAGACCTTGAAAGAGTAGGCCTTATGTATAAGCAAAATTACTAACACTTGTAATTTGTGGAGTGTAGAAAGGATATCCATACCAAAATATTTTTCCTTTTAGTTTTATACTGCTCATTTTGAGGGGGTTGAGATATTGATATACCCTGTTATAATTAAAGTACATTATCTGGGATGATTCCACCCGGAGGGATCCTAACTGATTGTAAGATTTTTAACACATAAGGCCACATCTTGAAGCACCCTAGTAACACTGCTAAATTCATTTCCTGCTCTCTCTTCAGTCAGCTCCACCCTTCCCTATCTCTTCTTTATGGTTTATCTTCCATTTTAAAATATAAACTGCTGAGAATATGTCTTGTCTTATTTTTATATCACTATTGCTTAACCCAGTCCTTGGCATACAATAAACTCCTTACAAATGTTCTATCTATCTATCTATCTATCTATCTATCTATCTATCTGTCTGTCTGTCTGTGTGTCTGTCTGTCTGTCTATCTATAGTGAATGATCAGTCAATACCTCAGCACAAAATGTAATTTATCAGATCGAAGAGCTAGTCTCTGGTGGAACATTACTCAATGATGGAAAAAAAAAACAATTTTGATCCATAGTCAAGAAATTTAGACTCTAGTCCTGGTGCCTCCATTAATTAACTGTGTGACCTTGGAAAAAATTACATCACCTCTCTGGGCTACCATTTTCCACAAGTGTAAAAATGGATTTGAATTTAATTGGATGCTTTTGGGGGTCCCTTTCAGATCTGAAATTTAGCAAAATTTTTATTTCCAGCCTCCATTTTTTTTTCCTCTATGAATCAACCTGATGTAAGTACAAGCAAGATGGAATTTTTGTTTTTTTCTTTTTGGAGTTCATTTTCCCAGCCTTAGGCTTAATTGTGAATTTTTGAAGGATTGATATCCTTTGAACCCTGATAATTCATAGCTGTTCTGAGTCACATGGGTTTCATGCATAGTGGCTCTGAGCCAATCAGGGGACAAGTCTTTATTATATATTCTGGGAAATTGGCATTTTGCTTTGGTGGTTTGCTCATGAGAAGTATCTTTTGATTTCCTGGTTCTGTCCTCCCTTGATCCAGTGATATATGTAAAGAGTATAGCAGCATTGCTTTGCTCAGACGGCTGGAGCCCTGTCTTGATCTTTGTGCTAATTTCTCTGCTTATTTTTTTTTCCTCCGCCTGTATTTTCTCCATGTTTATGGTGCTGACCTTTCCCGTGAACTAGTGAATGTAATTAAAGAAGATTGTTGACCCCCTTAAAAGTTGCTTACCTTCAAGAAAAGGAGATCAAAAAACCTGTGCTATCAGGCCCTCCTGGGTTTGCTAGGGTGTTTGCTATTACATGTGAATACTGCTGTCAGAAGACTTTTCAAAATTATTTCTTTCATCATGCAACTCTCCTGTGTAACAATTTATACTGACTCCCTATTACCTATCAGGTGAAGCCCAAAGTCCTTAGCATTCAAGTCCTTCTGCAAACTCCTTCTATCTTACTTATGCAACTCTATTTCCCATTCCTCCCCAACTTAGTCCTTCAACATCGGTGTTGTCTATAGACCCTGAATACCTACAGGTCCATACAAACCTTTTGTCTTTTTCCTGATGCATGATTGTTCCATGTTTCTTCCATTTGGCATGACTTTCAGTGGAAAAAAAAAAAGCTTCACCAATCTAGAAGTCTGGAGATCTAGGGGATTGTTCAGACCTTGCCAGTAAGTGGCTATATGAACTTGGTTAATTTATGCTACTTTTCAGTACCTCATGTTCATCATCTATCAGAAGAGGAACTTGCCCTAGATGACTTCAAAAGTTCTTTGGATTCTCTCTGTCCACCCAAATTATGCCCATTCTTCAAGGTCTAGTTCAAATCTCACCTTTCCTTGACATCAACTCAACTCAGCCTTGATGCTACCCTACTCAAAAGCCCTGTCATGGCTTCCCATTTCCCACTGGATGATTTCCAAAGTCTTCATTCTGGCATTGAATTTGTTCTGTGATCTCAATCAGTTTTATATAATTAGAACCTAACTTTTAAAGCCTGCCACCTGTGGTGATGAAAGCAGTTTAAAGGAGAAGAGTGGGATATGATAAAAGCTGTCTATTAAGATAATTATTTTGTTAATAGTATATACAGTGGATCGGAACAGAGAGATTATAAACTTTAAGAGTCTATTGCAATAGCCCTCCAGATAAGTACATGAACTAGGCAGCAGGAATGGGAAGAAATATCAGAGAAACAGAGGTGAAGTTACCAGGACTTGTCACCTACATACACTGTGAGAAGAGCATGAAACATAGGGAGGAACCAGAGGGCACTCCATGATCATAGGATCATACCTCTAGGTCTGGATAGGACATCTTCAACTTCAATCAAACAATTAAATATTCACTGCCTATTGGTGAAACAAATTAAAAAAAAGAATATCTCTACTCACAAGGAGTCCATATTATAAAAAATCACAACACTTTACCAAAAATGGAGTGACTTGTCCATGATCACGAAAGTAATAAATATCAGAAGTGATCATTTAAATCTCAGAATCTGACCAATGCCTTTTTTCCCCCAGGTACCATATTGTGTCTAGGGGTGTTGGTGAGAAAAGTGGTAATATCAACACAAAAAGAGAAGTTTAAAAAAACAAATTAAAGGTAAAGGCGATTGATTTAGTTTTGAAAATGCCTAGATTTCACATGCAATTAAGGTAGCCAGCCGAGGCAATTGTAGAGGCAATGAGAATGGGACACTGAAATGAGGTTGAAGACAGGACTAATAGACATGTCCAGAGAGGTTGTAATTGACACTATGGGAGTACAGAAAATCTCCAAAGGAGAAAATGTAGAAAGAAAAGAAGAGGGCCAAATCGGGAAAAGAAGAAGACTAACACTTTGTGTACCAAAGGAAGAAGAAAAAAATCTAATTTGCAGGAGATTTTGGGGGCTCAAGAGTTCCCTTTTAATTACCTGGAGAGGCTTATACGGACTGATGCTAAGTGAGAAGAGCAGAACCAGGCAAAACCTGTACACAATCACAGACACATCGTACGTATGATGACCAACCTTGATAAACTGGACTATCCTCAACAACGCACAGCTAAAGACAACTCTACAATCCTCATGATGGAAGGAGATACCTAAACTCAGAGAAAGATATAGAAAGACTATAGTTCAAATGAAGACTGAAGCAAAACTCATTATCGTTCTCTTTCATGTCTGGTTTTGCTTTTTTTTTTTCTTTTCCCAGTGATCACTCATTGGTTACAACCCTTCTATATGACCAAACTATTGTACAATGTGAAAGTATTTGCAGATCCTATACATGATTGCACGCCACCATGGGGGGTGGGGGGAAGGGAGGGGAGAAAATCTGAAACTCAAGGGATTGTGGAACTGAATCTTGTAAATTAAAAGCAAATGAGTAAATAAAAAAAATTTTAAAAAAAGAGTTCCCTTTTATCTTTCCTTCTTAAAAACAGAATGCTACATTTTGCCAAATGTAAAACAATCGGAATTCAAAATGGTTAGGGGTTCAGTTCCAAACTCAAAGCCTGAGACATTCGGTCATGTATATATTTGCCAAAACACATTTTATCCAATCCACATTTCTCTATTGTCTTTCCCCTCTGTGGCATTTCAAATATGATAACATGGATTTCACATAGAATTCTGTTTTCTAACCTGATTACTTTCTTATGAACTGTCAATGACTGAGGGCTGTTACAATTTTGAAACTCTTACTTGTTTGGATAAAGAAGAAGGCATATTTCTCTGCTATTGGATTACACCATCACAACATTTCTCTGAGCTGAGACAGTTCTGAGAGGTCATCTAGTACAACTCATATGAAGACAAGAATCCCTGCAACACCATAACTAACAAGTGGTTTATCCAACTTTTTTTTGATGATTGCTAGTGAAGGAGAGCCCCATACCCTCTCAACGAAGGTTGGATTTACTTAATATCCCAGGAATGCCATTTCAAATCACATTCTATCAAAGTCACTGAGGTTGGGTTCAAGGATTCTCTTTTAAGACTCAATCTGTAAGAAGGGCTTTCCTGCCATTCAAGGTCTCCTTCTCTCTCTTAAAACAAACAAGCAAACTAAACCACAGCTACACCTAGGACTACAAAAGGTTCTTGGTGGATTTAGGTTTTTTCTCCTTTTAAACAGTGTTGAAGGAAAACATAGTTACTTGATATTCATCATTGGGCAATGACTGTTTCATCACCTAGACAACATGAATAAAAGATATTACTCTTAGTCATTAGCTTCTCAGTCAGGGGAAAGAGAAAAATTGGACATTTAAGAACATTTTACTTTGCTGTCATTTCAAAGTAAATGACACTCCTAAATGATGGCCAGTCAAACCCCCAGAATCTATCAGTAACTTGAAAATAAGTGTGAAGGGGATGCTGGCGCCCAAAGGAATCTTAACATGGCATTTATCAGCCTTGTCACATCATTGCTACTGGTAATGAAAGCATTTTTGTTTTATGCCACAATGCCTACTGAGAATAATATTTTTGGTACCAGAGCAAAAAGTGATATTGCAACATTCGTCATATCCTTTGATGTGAAATAGCTGAAAAGCATCAGAAATTGACTTCTTTTATTATTTTATTTATGCATACATTTATTTGGTCAGTCTAATGACCTAAAACATTGAAGGATACTTTCCAAATTCATTTTTTATGTTTTTGTTTAAAGGTTTCAATAACCAAGTAATTCTCTTTCCAGAAGTTTCTTTTAGATGCCTTTCAGAAACAAATGTTCCTGGTTGGATTATGAAAAATTCATTTGCTCATAATCATTGTCTTGTTGTAATGTAAGGACAGAAGATAAAACGACTCATTTGATATCTATTACCTTGAAGGAGATTTAAAGAAAACTCAAAAATTCATTTCCTTTCCCTCCCCTCCTAAATCTATTTTTTATTATTATTTTTTGTTTCTCTGAGCCTCTAAAACAGGAAAACACCAAGGAGTTGAAAGGGAAGCCTTAGGATTCAGAGGCATTATTGAAAAGGATGACTGTGTTTGCATGCCCATTGATTTTTACATTACTGCATGGGGAGAGGAAATGACACTCTACATGATCAATGCAGACGAAGTCCATGAAAAGATAAATAAAGATAATGAAAGGTAAGCAGATCAGAATGCCTGCCTGTCAGTCCAGGCTTGAAGATGTCACTTTAGGTGCATCTGTGTTTTGCTATTCCCCTCCTTGATGGATGGGCCTACTAGTGATATCATCAGACTTTGAATCGACTGTGCCATGACTTGGACTCTAAATGGAAAAGCACTGGAGGTTTCTGGAAATATAAGCCAAATGTAACCAACCAAAGAGTTTTACAAGAGGGATCAATGAAAATTTGGAGGGGGCAAGGTAACAGCAGAACAATTTATCTCCCTACATGGATTTCTCCACCTATGGTGGTAGTGATAATAGATGATGAGGAGGAGGAGGAGAAGGAGGAGGAGGAGGAGGAGGAGGAGGAGGATGATGATGAAAGAGAAGAAAAGGAAAAAGAGGGAGGAGGAGGGATAGGGAGGATGAAGAAGAGGAGGGAGAGGAAGGGGGAGGAGTTGGAGAAGGAGGAGGAGGAGAAGCTAGGTGTTACAGTAGATAGAACACTGCTGGACCCAGAAAGTGAAACATGAGTTCATATCTGGTCTCAGAAACTTACTAAATGTGTGACTCTAGGAACAAGTCACTTGATCTCCCCCGGCCTAATTTTGCTCATTTGTAAAATAGAAATCATAGCAGCACCTAACTTACAAGTTCATTGTGAGAATATATTGAGATAATATTTATAAATTATGTAAGGCATATTGTAAACCTTACAGTACCTATAAATCCTACAATTATACTACAATAATGTCATAACGAGGGGGCAGCTAGGTGGATAGAGTACCAGGCCTGAAACCAAGAAGACTAATTTTCCTCATTTTTCTAAGTTCAAATCTAGCCTCAGATACTAGTTGGGTGACCCTGGGCAAGTCACTTACCCCTGTTTGCCTCAGTTTTCTCATGGGTAAAATGAGATGGAGAAGGAAATGGAAAACCACCTCAATCTCTTTGTCAAGAAAACCCCAAATGGGGGCACAAAATATCAGACATGACTGAACAGCAACAACAAATGTCATAATGGTTGTAATACAATAGGATGCGTATTGTGATTTAAGTTTTTGAAAGTACTTTACATCTATTATCTCTGTTGATTATTTTATGCATACAGAAAGCTTCTTATTTGTTTTCTCCCATAAACTACAAGTGACGGCCTGCTTTAACAACTCCCTGTATTTGTTAGATATCATGGTTTTATGATTTGGAATCTAGACACAATTCTTTAAAATATATCATATCTTGAGGGTTAACAGAAGTGAAACATCTCAAAATTTGAGGCAGTATGGTTTAATGGTTAGAATGCTGCACTTTAAGTCTTGAAAAGTTGAGTTTGAATCCTAACCCCAATCTCCAAAAGATACTCCCCAGCTTTCTTCCCTGTCCTCCCTAATACCTGACCTCAAAGATTTTGAAAAAATAGTTAATAATATCACTTCCTTAAATTATTTCCCCATGACCTTTACAATTTAAGTCATAACATTCTAAAAAGACCAATGTAAACTGTTATGGGAGGGGGAGGCACAGCTAAGATGGCAGAAAGGAAGGAGTAACTTTTCCAAGCTCCTCCAAGAATTCTGTCGCTAAAAGCTAAAAAGTGAATTTGAACAGATCTAAGAGTGACAGAAGGCATTGGGAGACAGAGCATGGCAGATTCCCAGCCCAGGAAAGTGCCTACTCAGGTCTGGGCAGGGAGAACATGGAGCACACAGGAGCTGCACCAGTGCAGATCTGAGAGCAGAGTACAGCAGACTGAGAAGCCCCAGCCAGTCAGCAGACTCACTCACTCTAAGGGTGATTTGCAGCCATCTCACCACAGGACAGAGGATCATCAGAGCTGGGTAAGAGAAAATGCAGGGCCCACAGCAGGGTCAGCAGCTTCTCCTTGGGCTACCAGCCCACAGGCTGGGTGTTTAAAAATTACATACCCCAACTTCCAGAAGTCAAGATGGAGGAATAAAACTTAGTTGCTCTGATCCCCCCTCCCTGACCCAGAAAAGTCAGGAGTTAAATGCCCCACCCAGAGTAAAGTTCTGAATTAGTGGAAGCAGTTTCTGGCTTGGGAGTCATTGAGGAAAGGGTAAGTGAGGAGTACCATGCTTTAGCACCACCTGGCCAACCAGCAGAATGCAGCCCTGTCCTGCAGCTAGCCTCCTGCTACTAAGCCCGCAGGAGCTGTAGCCCAGAGACACAGAGGGTGAAACCTGAAGGAGCCAGACCACTCTTACCACATAGGTTACTCTGTAAGCCTCAGGGTAACTCAGGGGAAACATTGAGAGGCCTGGCCTTGGCCTCAGTCTTGTCATGCAGGGGCTACAGCTCACAAAGTAAACAACCAAACCCTTATCTCCCAGCCTGAGAAGCTCAATGCCTCTGCATCCCAGAAGCAGATAGCCACTTTAGAAATCCAGGACATAGGCAAGTACAATGGGCAAGAAGGAAACTACAAAGACTGGGACCATCAAATCTTTTTATAATGAGCAAGAACAACAAAATTCAGAAGGCAACATGGACTCTATACTCACAGTGGAGGCCACAGAAAATAATGTGAATTGGTCTCAAGCCCAAAAAGCATTCTTGGAGAACATCAAGAGGGATTTTTAAAATGAAATTAGAGAGGTAGGAGATAAATTTAAATCTACAGTGACCAAATTGGAAAAAAAAATTCACTGAAGAAAACAAATCTTTAAAATGTAAAATTGGAGAACAAGGACAGGAGAACCAAAATCTAACTGGAGAAAATACCTCCCTAAAAATGAAAACTGAACATATAGAAAAGGAGATTCAAAAACTTATTGAGGAAAATAAAGCACTAAAAATTAGAATCAGTCAAATTGAAGCTAAGGACTCTATGATGTAGCAAGAATTAGTCAAACAAAACATAAAGATTGAAAAATTAGAAGAAAGGGCAAAATATCCCACTGAAAAAACAACTGACCTGGAAAATAGATCCAGGAGAGATAACCTAAGAAGTATTGGCCTACAAGAAAGCCATGATGAAAAAAAGCAGCCTGGACAACATACTCCAAGAGATTGTCAAAGAAAACTGTCCTGAGGTCCTAGAACCAGAAGGGGAAATAGTTATTGAAAGAATTCACCAATCTCCTCCTGAAAGAGATCCCAAATTGAAAACTCCAAGAAATATAGTAGCCAAATTTTAGAGCTACTAGATCAAGGAGAAAATACTGAATGCAGCCAAAAAGACACATTTGAAATATCACAGAACTACAGTCAGGGTTACACAGGACTTAGCAGCTGCTACATCAGAAGATCGGAGGGATTGGAATGTGATATTTCATAAAGCAAAAGAGCTAGGACTGCAACCAAGGATGAACTACCCAGCAAGACTGAGAATATTCTTTCAGGCAAGGAGATGGTCATTTAATGAAATAAAGGACTTCCAGACTTTCCTTATGAAAAAGCCTGAGCTCAATGGAAAATTCGATCTCCACTTACAAGACCCAAGAAAGACATAAAAAGGTAAACAAGGAAAACATACACTCACACATACACATACACACACAGATGCTCACACATGCACATAACTTGGGACTCAATAAGAGCAAACTGATTATATCCCTTTATGAGAAGCAGATACCTGTCAATACTGAAATTTGTATAAGTATTATGACACTTAAAAGGGATGTACATAGAAAGAGGGTGTGGGTATAAGGGAATTAATCTGAAGATTAAAAAAAACTATTAAGGGGAAGAAAGGAATTATAATGGGATAAAAGGAAAGGTAGAGGCAGAAGATGGTAAATTATGCCACAAGAAGAGGCATAAAAACATACTAAAGTAGAGGAGTGGGAAAGAAGGAGATGAGTATTATATGATTGTTACTCTCATTGGTTCTGATTTAAAGAGGGATCAATACAAATGGCTAAGTTTAGATTCTAACATGAAAAGACACAAAAACTCATAACAATAGAGGGAAAAGAGGGAGGGAGAGGAGCACTGTATGAAATTTCCCAGCATTGGTTTGGGTTCAAGGAGGGAATAACATACCCTGTTAAGAGTAAAAATCTGTTGTGCCCTACAGGCAGTAGGAGGGATAAGGGGGGTGGTGTAAGAAGGGAGAGGGTGGTCAGAAGGGAGGGAAAGAGTAGCAAGGGGAAAGGGTAGGTAAAGAGGGGGGGACACAGAGAAGGAATACTGAGGGAGGCAGTGATCAAAAGGAAAACTTCGAAGGAGGGGAAGGGAAAAGGAAGACACAAAGATATAAACAGGGGAGGCAATAAGATGAAGGGAAAGTCACAGATAGTAATCAAAACTGAATGTGAATGGGATGAACTTTCCCGTAAAACAGAGGTGGATACAGAATGGATTAAAAACCACAATCCTACAATATGCTGTCTACAAGAAACACATTTGAAACAAGGAGATACAAATAGGGTAAAGGTAAAAGGACGGAGTGGAATATATTATGCTTCAGCTAAAGTAAAAAAAAAAACAGGGGTAGTAATCCTTATCCCAGATAAAGCAAAAGCTAAAATAGATCTAATTAAAAGAGATAAGGAAGAGAAACTACATTCTGCTAAAAGGCACCATCAAGAATGAAGCAATATCATTACTTAACATATATGCACCAAGAGGTATAGCATCTAAATTCCTAGAGGAAAAGTCAAGAGAATTAGAGGAAGAAACAGATAGCAAAACAATACTAGTGGGGGACCTCAATCTCCCCCTCTCTGAACTTGATAAATCTAACCTCAAAATAAACAAGAAAGAAGTTAAAGAGGCAAATAGAATTTTAGAGAGGTTAGACATGATAGATCTCTGGGGAAAATTGAATGGGGATAAAAAAGGAATATACCTTCTCAGCGCTACGTAGCACATACACAAAAATTGACCATGTACTAGGGCATAAAAACCTCACAATTCAGTGCAGAAAGGCAATATTACATGCATCATTCTCAAATCGTGATGCAATAAAAATTATATGCAATAAAGGGCCATGTAAAGATAGACAAAAAACTAATTGGAAACTAAATAATCATAAAGAATGAGTGGGTCAAACAAGAAATTATAGACATAATCAGTAACTTCATTCAAGAGAATGACAATAATGAAACATCATACCAAAACTTGTGGGATGCAGCAAAGGCAGTTTTTAGGGGAAGTTTTATATCCCTGAATGCATACATGAAAAAATTAGAGAAAATGGAGGTCAATGAATTGGGCATGCAATTGAAAAAGCCAGAAAAATAACAAATTGAAAATCCCCAATTAAATACTAAATTAGAAATAATGAAAACCAAAGGAGAGATTAATAAAATTAAGAAAACTATTGAACTTATAAATAAAACTAAGAGGTGATTGGTTTTTTATATGCTTATAGATATCTTTAATTTCTACCTCTGAAAATTGTTTGTTCATATCCCTTGACCATTTATCAATTGGGGAATGACTTGTATTCTTATAGATTTTACTTAATTCCCTGTATATTTTAGAAATGAGGCCTTTATCAGAGACACTATTTGGCTTTATGAAAAAAACAATAAAATTGATAGACCCTTAGTCAATATGATAAAAAATAGAAAGAAGAAAACCAAATTTTCAGCATCAAAAATGAAAAGGGTGAATGTACTTCCAATGAAGAGGGAATTAAAACAAAAATTAGGACTCATTTTGCCCAATGATATGCACAGAAAATTTGACAATCTTAGTGAAATGGATGAATATTTACAAAAATATAAGTTGCCCAGACTTAATGAAGAGGAAGTAAATTACTTAAATAACCCCATCTCAGAAAGAGAAATTGAACAAGCTATCAGAGAACTCCCTAGAAAAAAATCTCCAGGGCCAGATGGATTTACTAGTGAATTCTATCCAATATTTAAAAATCAATTGATCCCAATACTCTACAAACTATTCGGGAAAATTGATGAGGAAGGAGCCCTACCAAATTCTTTTTATGACACAAATATGGTACTGATACCTAAAGCAGGGAGAGACAAAATGGAGAGAGAAAATTATAGACCAATCTCCCTCATGAATATAAATGCAAAAATTTTAAATAAAATATTAGCTAAAAGAATACAGCAATTTATCACAAGAATATTACATTTCAATCAGGTGGGATTTATTCCAGGAATGCAAGGATGGTTCAATATTAGGAAAAATATCAGTATCATTGATCATATCAACAATAAAACTAGCAGAAACCATATGATTATCTCAATAGATGCAGGAAAAGCTTTTGACAAAATACAACATCCATTCCTATTAAAAACACTAGAAAGTATAGGAATAAACAGAGTTTTCCTTAGGATAATTGGTAGCATCTACTTAAAGCCATCAGCAAGTATTATATGCAATGGGAATAAATTAGAAACATTTCCAATAAGATCAGGGGTAAAACAAGGATGTCCACTATCACCCCTCTTATTCAATCTGGTACTAGAAATGTTAGCAGTAGCAATTAGAGAAGAAAAAGAAATCAAAGGAATCAAATTAGGCAGAGAAGAGACTAAGCTATCACTCTTTGCAGATGATATGATGATATACTTGGAGAATCCCAGAGAATCAAGTAAAAAACTTCTTGAGACAATAAATAAATTTAGCAAAGTTTCAGGATATAAAATAAACCCACATAAATCCTCAGCATTCCTATATATTTCCAATGAAGTCCAACAGCAAGAGATAGTAAGAGAAACTTCATTTAAAGTTACTATGGAGATTATAAAATATTTGGGAATCTACCTGCCAAAACAAATCCAATAACTTTATGAACGCAACTACAAAACACTTTTCACACAAATAAAATCAGATCTAACTAATTGGAAAAACATCAATTGCTCATGGCTGGGTTGAGCTAATATAATAAAAATGACAATTTTACCTAAATTAAATTACGTATTTAGTGCCATACTAATCAATCTACCAAAAAATTACTTTATAGAACTAGAAAAAATAGTGACAAAATTCATTTGGAAGAACAAAAGGTCCAGAATATCAAGGCAATTAATGAAAAGAAATGCTAGGGAAGGTAGTTTAGCCATACCAGATTTTAATCTCTATTATAAAGTAGCAGTCATTAAAATTGCTAAAATGGCTAAAGAATAAAGTAGTGGATCAATGGAATAGATTGGTTATAAAAGACTCAGTAGTCAATGATTATAGTAATATACTGTTTGACAAGCTCAAAGTCCCCAGTTTTGGGGATAAGAACTCACTATTTGACAAAAACTGCTGGGAAAATTGGAATATAATATGGCAGAAACTGGGCATAGACTATCATCTAACATTGTACACCAAAGCCAAGTCTAAATGTGTCCATGATCTAGGTATAAAGGCTGATACTGTAAGTAATCTGAGGAAGCAAGGAATAGTTTACCTGTCAGATTTATGGAGTAGGGAAGACTTTAAGACCAAAGAAGAGTTGGAGAGCATTATAAAATGCAAAATGGATAATCTTGATTACGTTAAATTGAAAAGTTTCTGTACAAAGACAATGTAACCAAGATTAAGAGGTAAGTGGGAAATTGGGAAAGAATATTTGCAACCAGGGTCTCTGATAAAGGCCTCGTTTCTAAAATATACAGGGAATTAAATAAAATCTATAAGAATACAAGTAATTTCCCAATTGAGAAATGGTTAAAGGATATAAACAGGCAATTTTCAGAGGTAGAAATTAAAGATATCTATAAGCATATGAAAAAATGCTCTAAATCACTGTTGATTCAAGAAATGCAAATCAAAATAATTTTGAGGTACCACATCTCACCAGTCAGATTGGCTAAGATGACAAAACAGGAAAATGGCAAATGCTGGAGAGGATGTAGAAAAATTGGAACACTAATGCATTGTTGGTGGAGCTGTGAACTGATACAACCATTCT
>JAQQSU010018850.1:0-10392 GCA_028627135.1 Pseudochirops cupreus
CTGACTTTAGTGGGAAGTATCTTTGTGTGCGTTTTGGAGTTCTAGGATTGGTTTAGAGTCCTATTTTATGGATATTTTGGGGTGGCTATGTGAGAGCTGCAATATGTTGCTGCTGCTACGCCGCCATCTTGGCTCCGCCCCCCAACTCTGCCTTTTTCTATTTGTCCTTGGGCAATTTTTCAGGGCCACAACTTCCTCGTCTGTAAAAATGAGAGAGTTGGTTTAGATGACCCCCTAAGGTCTTTGCCCACTCTTGTCTTATGATCCTATGAAATCACAGATCTGGACCAATCTGACTGATTGTCACCTAGTGTCCTAGCCACCCAACCTACCTGCCTTGCAAGACTCTTATAACCACCACACCCTCCCCACAACTCTCACCACTGAGGAAATACATGAGGCAAATCTGGACCCATGTTTCCCAACCTATTTGAACCAAGGCTCAAGAGGAGGAAGGTGGGGAAAGCCCCCAGGATCCGTATTGCTGACTTGTAGAGTCTTGGGCCCTCAAGCAAGGCTTCAAGAAGGGCCTAGAAGGGAACACAACACCCACTGGATGCTCAGGTTACAAGTTATGACCTTTCATCACGAACTCCCCTGGCCTGCAAAGCTATGACTAAACCCTGAGGCCTCTGAGGTTTTATAGCTCCTGGCTCTCACCAGAGCCTCAGATGGCCCAGATTATAACAATGAGACCTCCACACGTGGTCAGGGACTTCCTTGAAATCCTGGACCCAGAGCAGAACCCCATTCTTCCAAGTACTTGCTTTCATGGCCAGCTTGGAATCCCATGGTGTTTCTGTGAACTTGCTGCCCTGATAGACCTTGACACTCTTTCCCAGTTTTAAAATCTTGCCTATAACTTTTGATTATAACAGTTCCTTGCCTTGTTCTTTGTTCTGTGATGAGTTCCAGCTTGTAATGGTGCAGTCCCTTGATTTCAATAATCTTGTGGATTTGCATGTTATTGGCACTGGGGAATCATTGAACTTCCATTATCGGATGGATTGAGCAAGCCTGCTTCATTCACCTCCTAATGAAAGGCATATGGGGGGAGGGGAAGAGTCTTCTGAACTCATGCAGGCAACATGTGCTTGTGTTTGAAAAGCCCTTTCTGTACGGCTTTCCCTAAAATGTCAGCATTTAACATTAATTTTCTTCTCTGCAATGAGGTCCCATTGAAAGGAAGAAAATCAATGTCATACATACCCTTTAAAAAAAGTAGTAATAATGGCTATCGCTTATAAAATGCCTCAGGGTTTGCAAAGAGTTTTACAGATACGACCTTGCTTTAAAGTACTGACTGTGTGGGCTGCACTCTGGTTTTACAGAAGCCAGATTTGGAGAAAAGTTAAACTAAGACCAATACCACACACATGCACGCACACACATACACAAATAATACATGCATAAACACATATATGTAGTGTGTATATATGTGTACATATTGTATGTGTATGTATATATGTATGTATGTGTATACATGTATATAAATATTTACTGAAATACTGTGAAGGGAAGCTTTGCTTGGTGGAGAAAGCACTGGACCTAGACTCAGGAGGCCTGGATTTGAATTTTACCTCAAATGTTAACTAGCACCATGATCATCTCCTATCTCCAGGTCTTTGTACAAGCCATTCCTAATGCCGGGAGCACAATCCCTCCTCAATTCTGAATCTCAGAATCTATTTTTAGTTTCCTTTAAGGATCCTCAAAACTTTTTAGTCTCAGGAGCCCTTCGCACTTTAAAATATTATTGAGGACATCCTCAAATGGCTTTTGTTTATGTGGTTATATCTACTGGTATTTACCATATTCAAAATTAAAATATTTTAGTTGTAAGGGGGCTAGTCCTGTGCCCTAAGCATGCCCAGATCACCCAGTATGGAGGCATCCTGCATCCCCTTCCATGTGACTGAGTGTAACCTCCCTTGATTGACTGCATAGCTGGACCAGGCTGTATCTTTTAATTTGTCCAGTGAGATAGATAGTCTCTCTCTCTCTCTTTTTTTTTTTTTGCTTTTTGGAGGGCAATTGGGGTTAAGTGACTTGCCCAAGGTCGCATGGCTAGTTTTTTGTGCGTGTGTGTTAAGTGTCTGAGATCACATTTGAACTCAGGTCCTCCTGACTCCAGGGCCAGTGCTCTATTCACTGCGCCACCTAGCCACCCCAATAGTCTCTTTTTTGCTGCAAATTTTTTCTGTTGTGTCCAGAGGGTCAAGATCACGGTTCATCCACAGTGCAGGAGTCATGAACTGAACTAAGGTGGGTGGAGATACCTCCTCTCCACTCTTTCTAGACTTTTTTCTTATGGGATTATGTCAGAATTATTGAGTGTACATCAAAATCTCCTCCTTTGGATGATATTAAGGCAGAGATCACAAATACAGTCCTTTCCATCGCTGAGTAGCAGCTGATAAAAATTTTTACAAAGCCCCAAAATCAGTAAGGGTGATCGTAAAACACTAGACAGTGGTTATGTTGAATTTCATTAAGAAATATGTGAAAATTTTAACATTTTAACATAATCAACCCTTCATATATTGTGAGTGTTGGGTTTTGTTTTGTTTGTTTTTTGTAAATTTGAAGCATTTCTACTTCTGAAGTTGTTAAAGGTTAAAACTGCACTAAGACTTTTGGGACACTTCAGATATGTACGTATTCTCTCCTTTAACAGAATGTGAGTTCCTTTAGAGGATTCCCAGCACCTAGCAAGCAGTAGGTGTTTAATCAATGTTTAACCATTAATTGTGAGGAAAGTGTTTTGCCACAGAAATGGGAATAATAATAATTTTTGTTTATGCATCATTAATTGCTGTATGTTGCTGAATGTTCAATACATATATGTGTGTACCCTATGTAAGTAGGACCAAAATGGCAGCATAGGAAGACTACCAGAACAAGCAATTAGTAAGCACCTACTATGTACCCAGCACTGGGCTGAGTGTTTTACTAATATTAACTCATTTGAGCTTCACAATAGCAAACAGCTTCCCCTCTCTGTGCCTCAGTTTCTCAATCTGTCAAATAGGCATCATAATCTTCTTCCCCTGCTTGATCTTGCAATGCTACTAGGAGGATGAAATAAAAGAATGGTATTCCTCCAAGTACTAAGTGCTTAGTAAGAATCCTCACACAGCCTCTTTGCTTAGGGCTGGGCCTCCATGAGTCTGGCTGGTGGAGGTGGACAGGGTACCTTCCTCTGGAAGAGACGCTCCATAGCTGGATTTACTGCTGTCTTATAAGCAGAAAACTGAGGATAGGTTCAGGGCCTGTGCCTTAGGCCAAGTTTCACAAACAGGAGCCAAGGGAATGATGCCAGCCAAGTGGCAAGGACACTGGGCTTGGAGTTAAGGACCTCAGAAAATCGTTAGAGATCATTTGGTGTGATCTCTTCATTTCACTGAGGACACAACAAAAGCATATAGAGATTGAATGACCTGCTTAAGGCTATGTGGAGTGGAGAGAGCTTGAGTCAGGAGAGCTGGGTTCAAATTCCAGCTCTGCCACTGATTAGCTCTGTGACTGTGGTCTAGTCACTTAGGCCCCCTTTCTCCACTGAGTTCCATGCCTCATAACTATGTCTCTGGCACTGTCCCTTCTAGAATTCCCTCAGAGTCTGGGGCCTCCTGACCCTGGGACACCCAGTTCTCCTACAGTCTTCTCAAGCTGAAGTACCCCTCTCTAAGAGTTATAAGGCCCATCCTTCCTCTCACTGGTGAGCTCCTCCTAGGACCAGGAGCTCAGGCTGCCTTTCATTGCCCTCTTGGCCCTGTTCCTGGCTTCCAGACTTCTGGTCCATTCCGGGTACCTTCATTCCCTACTCATCACAGTCACCCCCACGTTTTAGCTTTCGCGTGTGTTGTCTCCCCCCATTAGAGTGTAAGCTCTTTAAGGACAGGGGCCATATTTCCTTTTGTTTGCATTTATGTTCCCAGCATCTCTGGCACATGTTGTTGTTCAGTATTTTCAGTCATATCTGACTCTCCATGACCCCATTTGGGGTTTTCTGGGCAAAGAAACTGGAGTGGTTTTCCATTTCCTTCTCCAGCTCATTTAACAGATGAGGAAACTGAGGCAAACAGGGTTAAGCGACTCACCCTCGGTCACACATCTAGTAAGTGTCTGAGGCCAGATTTGAACTCAAGAAGATGAGTCTTTCTAACGCCAAGCCTCTAACTCCACCCACTCCACCACCTAGCTGCCCCATCTGGCACTTAATAAAAGCTAAATACATATTCATTCCCTTTCCATTTGTTCCTTCTGCTCACTTTCCTGATCTATAAAATAAGGGATTTGGACTTGATGGTCTCACCCATCCAACTCTAATTATTTACGAATTTGTGAATTGACCTGTTTTCCTTTTTTCAAAGGATGAGCCATCCACTACAAGGCAGTGAGTCGTATGGATCCGTCTGCCCAAATTAGATGTATATTCACTCCAAAGCAGGGAATTGTATGGGGTCATGTGTCCCGATCCATCTGTCCTTTGCCTTGACCTTTAGATAATGCTTCTGTCCCTGACTAGTGAGATAGCCCAGGAATAATCATTGATAGTCTGTTGATCTGTGAGTCAAATCACATTCTTTAGATTATAAGCGCCTTCAGGGCAGGAGTTGTCTTTATTAATCATATCCCCAGTATTTAATACACTGCCTGACACATAGTAGGCACTTAATAAATGTTTATTGGATTAGATTTATTAAGCAATTACCATGTGCCAAGCCCTGAGAATACAAAGAAAGCCAAAGACATGGTCCCTGATCACAGGAAGCTTCCTTTCTAATGGGAGAGTCAACATGTAACTAATTTAGCATACACAAGACTGACACAGAGCAGATAAAAAGCAACCTGAGAGGGGAAGGCGCTAAGAGATGGGGGGACTAGGAAGGACCTCCTAAAAGGTGGAAAAGGAGCTAAGTCCCAAAGGAAACCCCAGAAGCTTGGTGATAGAGGTGAGGAGGCACAGCACTGCATAGACAAGGGGGTGCTCATGCAAAGACAGAGTGGGGACTCATATCAAGACTCACATGCAAATAGACCAATGGCACTGAGTTATGTGGGGGAAGACAAGTGTAATAAGACTGGAAAGGTAGGAAGAGGCCAGGCTATGAAGAATTTTAGATTCCAATGCCCAATTCCCTGTAAGACCCACGAAGGAACATAACGTATTTCTGTGTATCTCTGCCCCTGCTTCCTCCTCGATTTTTTTCTTGCGAAGTAACATCCACCCATCACGCAACCTTACTTGACAGCAAGAACCTCTGTCAAGGCTTGTACTCCACCCTTACAGAGGCATGTTTGTCCAAAGTCAAAGAAAGCACTCTCTCCCTCATGCGTTGCTCACTCTCTTGAATTACTCAGACCAAGCCTTCAGAGCTCCTCCATGGAGGAAATTGTGTTTCCTGTCAAAGATGGCATATGGGAGCAATTTCCCATGCCAGTGTCTCCCCCACCCCCATTTTAGTGATAAAAACTCTTCTAAAAAGTGGGGAGGGGGAAAGGGAAATAATGCAAGCCAATGTGATAACTTGAACCATCACGGCCATGAAGAGCTGAGCAGAGTTGGAGAACCTGTGGGGGAATCTTGGCTTAGTTACTTACTATCTGTGTGGTAAGATACTTCCCCTCCCTGGACCTCAGTTTCCTCCACTGAGTAATGGAGGGTTGCATTCAAGTGATCTCTTAGGTCCCTTCCAGCTATAAATCCTGTGATCCCCTCAAACCACAGTTGTATAATTGGCCAATCCCCACTCCCAGCCCCAGGGGCTAGTAGGGACAGTCCCGTAAATCCTTGGCCTCCTCTATCCTCAATCTAGATAAATAAGGCTGTCATCGCCACCCTGCTTCCCTTGCTCAGCAACATCCCATCAAACTCCAAAGGGTCCCAGAGGTTTGGAGCATGGCTTGGAATAAAACCACCAAGAGGCTCTGGAGTCCACAGGCCGGAGAGTGTTCCAAGAAATGCTTGCAACCTCCATCTGTGGCAGTGGGAGGGCCTAGAGCTCACCCTCCCAGCCTCTCAGCATGGCCCTTGCAATTGGAAAGATGGAAACTCCCTTCCAGAATAGAGTTCTTTCCTGAGCTGGAAGAGACTAAGGGTGAGGAGGAATGGGAGAGAGAAGGGTAGAAAGGAGTAGCATTAGTCAACTTTCCAACTTTAGGAGAAAATGGGACAAGGAATTAGATTTGGGGCCTAGATACATTCAGCATCCACTAAATCTCATCACCAGAGCTGGTGGTCAGCATAACTATAACGGACAGCAGCTTGCTCTGGTTAGACATGAAGGACAGCTGGAAATTCCCCTGTCTTAAAGTATCCTTCTGCACCTCATCTCTCCCCCCTCCCAACCCCACCCATCCATACTCACATACCCATCTCCATTCCAGGAATTCCACCATGAGAGCCATTTCTTTGTGCCAGATCTAGTCAAGGAAGATGTAACCATATGATGTTATCATAAAAAGATGCTGTCTCCGGTGGAGACATTTTGTAAGACAACCTACTCTTTGATGACCGCTTATGGTTCCTCCTTCATAGTGTTTGCCTGGTCCTACCCATGCTGATATCTTCTTCCCTTTGGGAGAACTCCCTTGTTCAAGCTTTTATGGCACATGCCAAATCTTCTGGATAAGTTTCTTCTCTCTCCATTGAACTGTCTGGCTTGATCCATCCTGGAATTTTGTTCAGTACTTCATATTTTATAGCCCTTAAGTTCTGCAAAACATTTTCCTCACAAAACTCCTGTGACAGAGGAATTGCAAGTATAATTCACTACACTTGGAAGATGAGGAAATTGAAGGTCAGTGGGGTTAAGTCCTCACAGTCAAAATTTGAGTTCATATTGGCTATTTCCAGCTCAAATCCTGTTTCTGGCATGCCTCAGTAACTTCCCTTGGGCAATGATGGTCTGGGCCATCCACTTCCCCTACCCTAGGTTGATTGTCTCTCCCTAGGTCTGTTAACTGTCACTTTATCACCAGCACATCTTGACCTATAGCAAATAGGGACCCAGAGCTTCAAATCTGGAAGGGTTCTGAGAATCTCAGAAGACACAAGCCCCTCTGATAAGGAAAATAAAATCATAGAAAAGAATCTTAGAGGTCTTCTAGTCTAAATACTCCATTTTACTGATGAGGAAACTGAGGTTCGGGTTCAGTGACTTGCCCAAGATCACATACATGGTAAATGACAGGCCCAGGATTTGAACCAAGGTCATCTGGCTTCCAAGTCATCACTCTTTCCAGTATGGCATCACACTAGCGGCTATTATCGGTTCATCCCCAGAATGTGAGTGGATTGTAGCCAGCTTACAACAAAGTTATTTGGAGAAGGTAGAGGACAGAAGAGGTATTTGGGTCATAGGGTCAGAGATCTGGAACTGAAAGGAACTTTAGAGGCCACCGAGTCCAACCCCATCATTTCTCAGATGAGGAAACTGAGTCGCAGAGAAGTTAAGTGACTTGCCCAGAGCCAAATAGCTAGTAAGTGACTGAGGTAGGGTTCCAATTGTGGTATTTCTGAGTCTATCCATTATTCCATGTTGTCTTTCCCATTCCATAATGCCTTGATTAACTTGGGAAGAAGGTACTAAAGGAGGAAGGGAGGGGACCACCAAAGAGTAAACAACATGGACGTTGAAAGTGATCTTAAAGGTTATTGGGTCCCAGTCCTTTCATGTCGTAACTCAAGAACCTGAGTTTCTGAGAGAGCACATGATTCACCCGAGGACACAGAGGAAGAGATGGAATCCATTCCTCTATCCCATGATGATTCACCAAATGGATGGAAATAGCCTCCCCAGCTGTTCTTTGAGGCAGGAGAGTGAATTCATAGTGTCAGATCCCAGACCCTCTCTCTTAGATCTGTTGGCCTGAGTCATTATCCCTTCCTGCCCCTACCTGCATGTGACCAAGCTTGGTCATCCATCTACTGCACCATAAGTATGGCCATTCCCATTGTATGGCAAATAGAGACCCAGAACTTCAAATCTGGAAGGGTTTTGAGAATCTCAGAAGACATTGTACTTGTCTTGGGCTCTGTCTTGGGCTTTCTCCTCTTCCTTGAGAGTGCTCTCAGTCCCTCCCATGGGCTCAATCATCACATCTACTCCAGGACTCTGAAATCAACCTATCCAGCCCTCATCTCTTTCTTGAGTTCTAGCTCTCCATTACCAAACTTGCCACCAGATTCCTCTGCCTACTTAACTGGACCTCTGGGCCTTCATGATCAGACCTGTCCACTGCTTACAACATTTGACACAGGCATTGCTCTCCTGAGCTTTGGGTTGCTAAGACACCCGCACTCTCAGGGTGGTAGGTAGGAAGAGGAAAATTCCAATTAATCAAAGGAATTCATTGTCAATACAGTCTCTTTATCCTCCAGAACATTTTGCTGATTCTTGGCTACCACGTAGGAGGGCACTGGATGCAGTGGGAGAAGAAACATACTCTGATGCTCCTGACTCAGTGCAGGGGATTCTCTTGGGCCAGAGGACAGATGAGTGCACTAGGAGGGAGTATAGTAGGTTACAAGGAGGAGTCTGGAAGCTGGCATTGATAGAACTCTTTAATATTGGCCTAGTATTTTAAAGTCATATAATATCTCATTTGAGTCTCCCAACAACTGTGAGGTGGGCATTATTATCTCCATTTTAAGGGACTGGGAAATTGGATCTTAGTGAGGTGAAATGCCCATGGTCACAGAGCAGCATGAAACATTGGAAAGAAAACTGGCTTTAGATGCTGAGGGTCTGGTTTCAAATCCTGCTTCCAATTTTTATTGACCGTGTGGCATTGGGTAGTCATTGATTGTCTTATGCCTTTATAGTTTTCTCATCTATAAAATGAAGGGATTGACCTCCAAGATCCCATAAAGCCTAGAGGAGCTAGGTGGTAAGACCCATTAGGAGGTCACAGCAACAGTCCAGATGGGAGGTAAGATGGGTCTGAACCAGCACAGAGGCTGTATGAGTGGAGAAAAGGGAGAATATGTGAGAGATGTTGTTGGGGCTCAGGTATAAAACATGACTTCCTAGAACAGGAGTCGGTGTGTAGCTGTGTGCTCTCTATGGTGATCCTACAGGGTGCCCCCAAGAGTCTCCATATAAAGCTTAAAACTGAACTAAGATTTTGCAGACACCATGCTTTGCAAAAACTGACCCCAAACTTCCCTGGCAAACAGTTTCCATCTCAGCATCCTTCTGGCACCCAGGAATGAAAACTGTATAAGCCCCTGACTTTTATATTACATTGGAGAGTTTACAGTATTTTTTTAAAAAGCCCAAGTTCAATGATGGGCATGCAAGTATAGGAAAGAAGTTTGTGATATGTGTGTTGTACTGGCAGTACATTTGAAAATATGTATATAATGGAAGATTCCTATGTGTGTCGGTGTGGCTTATGTATACATGTATTTCTGCATGTTTACCATGCATGTAAGTGTATGATGGAGTGTAAATGGATGTGAGTCCACATACAGGGAGTGTGTTGTAAATGTGTATATATCTGCATGTGTCTATACAAATACACAACGTGAGGGGCCTGCAGTTTTTCCAGCGACTTCCAAAGTTTCAAAGTCTGTATTTGCTTAAATAAATACTTTTTTTTCCTTTCATCTTTTGATGTTCTGATCCCTGGAGAATTTTGAATCTACATCGTCCTTCCCTTGGACCCAGGCACTACTTTTTTGCCGGGAGCCAGGAGTTAGCCCAGACTGGCAGCCTGTCATCTTGCCCGTGGGCAGCACAGAGCTCAGTTCTGTTGCAGACAGGCCTGTATTATGCAGAGGCCGCCAGGCCAAGTCCCTGAAGCCGACAACGAGCCGGGACCAGTCAAGTTCCTACTTCAGGACTCAAAGACGTGCTTGTTTTTTTGCAGTCCTCAGGAACTGGACTCATTCTGCAGAAAAGAAGAACACAGAGACTAGGTTGATAAATGAAGGGGAAATAGCAGGAGGGCAAAAGGGGGACTTTTTCCTCCAAAATTTCAGATGTTTATTAGTCTAGGACTGGCCAGGAAGGACAAAGAGTTTCTATTGACAGTGTTGATCAGCAATCCTGGCCCCTGGTGAGAGATGATGGCAACAGGCAAGGAAAATGAGAGGTAGACGAGATGGCCTCTGGGGTTACTCTAGACATGGGGTCCTGTGTAGACCACCTGCTCAGGGCTCAAGTCTGGCATCAACCAGCGTCTCCAAGGGCCCAGGCCACTCTCTGAGACTTGAGGCTCTAGAGAAGGTGCTGATCACCATTGGTAAAGGGGCTTCCTCATCCAGGAAAATCCTAAATCCAAACCTTGGCCCTTTTCCTTCTCCAAGGTGTGGAAAAAGGGCTGAGTGTCCTTTGCATGGCACATAGCAACTACAGTGCTTGCATACACACACACACACAC
>JAQQSU010018851.1:0-10391 GCA_028627135.1 Pseudochirops cupreus
GAAAAGGAGTTCTAAGGTCTCTTATAGCTTTGTATCTCTGACCCTATGATTGAGATTCCCATTTTTCTTTTCCCATCTAACCTCCATTAAAATATTTCTCCTGAATTTTGGCTCACTCAGAACTCCATGTAGAAGAAAAAAACAAACGGTACCTTTGGGAATAGAATATCTTTTAGGAGAAAATATGAAACAATGCAATAGTATTCTAAATTTAAAAACAGGGGACCTGTGTTTAAATCATAGTTCAGCCTCCTACTACCTTCTTGGCATGCTTTGGACTGTGTTCAAGCCTCCATCTTCCATGAGGAAATTCAGCTCTTGCCATGGGGGACTGGGTTCATCAGTGGTGAGCCTTCAACATTTCTAGGACAATGAAGACCTACCACACAGGCTACTTCTCACAGGCCATCTTTGTGTCATGCTTCTATCCCCTCTGGGCATCTGGATGGCCCAGTGGATAGAACTCCAGGGCTGGAGTCGGGAAGACTTGAATTCAAATCTAACCTCTGGCACTTACTAGCTGTATGATCCTGGGCAAGTCACTTAACCCCATTTGCTTGAGTTTCCTCAGCTAGAAAATGAGCTAAAGAAGGAAAGGACAAACCTTTCTAGCATCTTTGCCAAGAAAACCCCAGGTGGGGTCAAGAAGAATCGGAAGGACTAGAAATAACAAAAGGATAACTATTCCCTCTATATACTCCTCCCCTCCTATGCCACTTCCTCTGGTAGCAGTAAGGAAGCTAGATGGTGCCATCCATAGAATGTTGGACTTGAGTCAAGAAGACCTGAATCATAATCCTTCCTCAAACACGCACTATCTCAACCTGGCTACATCCCTTATCTTCCTATAGCCTCAGTTTCCTCTTTTATAACATAGGGATAGTGATAGGACATATTTCATGGGGTTGTTACAAAAATCAAGAGAGATAACATACATAAAGTATTTTATTAAAGCACTGGATAAATGCTAACTATTGGATATTATTAAAATAAAAATAGCTGTTGTTAATACAACACTGATATTACCAAGAAGCAGAGTCAATCCACTGCATGTTGGCTGTGCCTTCCCTGTTACAAACCCCCCTCCTGCTCTTCATTCCCTTCTAGGCTGTTGTGTGCCCCACTAGAATGCAAGCTCCTGGAGGACAGGGCAATTAGTGATTTTTGTATTTGAACCCTGAGCACTTCACCATAATGCCTGTCATATAGGAACTACTTAACCAGTGCTTTTCCATTTATTTATTCATAGCACTTTGTGCCTACGGTGTAGTGCCAATGCAATATTTACAGCGCCCACATATGGACAATTTTTTAAGCTCTCTGGGCCTCAGTTTCCATATCTAGTTAGGGAGTAGATCATTTCTAAGGTACCTTTTATCCTTAATAAAGCTAGCTTACCGTGGAGACATCCCACATCGTACTGGGCAATAAAATGGATTGGCCCCAGATTGTTAGTTCAGACTTATGAAGCTATTTAGCAAATGAATTCATCTATTTATATGTAAAGAGTGTTTAAAAGAAAAACAATGAACTATTTTAATCAAATTCTATTAGGATAATCTATTTAGAGCTAGGAAGATCCTTACAGACTCAGTCCAAAAAAGCTGGAGTGATGTAGTGGGAGGAACATGGGATTTGGAGTCACGAGGCTTGGGTTTGAATTCTGCCTCTGCCATTCACTCACCCCCGAGAACTTGGGCAACACGTATACCCTCTTGTTGCTGTTGAGGTGCTGGTTGTCATTACTTGTTTCAGTCATATCCAGCTCTTTGTGATCCCATTTGAGGTTTTCTTGGAAAAGGTCTGGAAGTGGTTTGCCATTTCCTTCTCCAGCTCATTTTACAGATGAGGAAACTGAGGCAAAAAGGGTGAAGTGACTTTCCCAGGGTCACCCAGCTAGTAAATATCTGAGGCTAGATTTGAACTCAGGTTTTCCTGACTCCAATCTCAGCACTCTATGCACTATGGCACACCCAGCTACCCCATGTAATCTCTCAGAGGCCATTTAATCCAACTTCTTCATTTTAAGTAAAGGAAACTGAGGCTCAGAGAAGGTGTGACCTATCCAAGGTCACAAAATTAGCATGTAATGATTTAAGATTTAGAACTCAGGTCTTTTGAATCCAAATATGACACTCTTGAATACCATCACATTGCCCGACACCCTTACTTAAAGGGGGCAATGGGGAAAGGACAGTTCAATTTTGTCCCCAAGCAGGAATACTCAGAGAAGAGAAAGTAAGCCCTGAAGTTATCTGGGATAGTAGATTCCATAGTAGGAAGCTGGGCCTGAAGTCAGGGGGACAGGAGTTTGAATACTGTCTTAGATACTTAGAGATTCTAAGTGAATCAGTTACCTCAATGTTCTCATCTATAAAATGGGGAAATAATCAAACTTAGTGACCAGAATTGTTGTGCAAAAACAAAATGAAATATTTGTAAAGTGCTTTGCAAACTTTGGGCAACGAAGTGGTAGAGGGGATGGAGCGCCCAGACCTGGAGTCAGGAAGACTTATCTCCCGCGAGTTCAAATCCAATCTCAAAATTTTACTAGCTGTGTGACCCTGAGCAAGTCACTTAGCCCTCAGTTTGCTCATCTGTAAAATGCACCAGAGGAAAGAAATGACAAACCACCATAGTATCTTTGCCAAGAAAGTCCCCAATGACGTCACAGAGTTAGACGTGACAGAAAAACAGCTGAAATGACAAATTTTAAAGCCATATATCAGGGCTAATTGAAGTGGTTAAAGTGAGGGATGCTCGAGACCCCAAAGTACCAACATGCCTGGTCCTGCTGAATGAATGCGACTCACGTCTTCTCTCAGCCAAAGAAAAGCAAAGCTTATTGAAAGTTCTCCCTGTATTGGACACAGAGCAAGTCTGTGCTGGAAAATTCTACAGGACTCTCACCCACGTGGGGGCAAGAAGGGGTCTTATATGCAGAAAAGGTGTGGGAGGAATCTAGGGGTGGTCTAGGAGAGGAGTTTGGGGAGGGTCTTCAGGAGGAGTTAATGAGGTCAGGTAACAGCTGATTTGGGTATAGACATTTTGATAGGCTCAAGGGTGGGAAGTGGATGGACAATGGAGGGCCAAGCTAGTAACAGAGGTTTGGGCAGAGCCACAGTGAAAGGCTTATAGCCTCATGCAAGTGCTTCATCATATGGGAAGACTCAGTCAGAGTTCAAGGGGTTTCCCAGAGGCTGTACCTCATCACAAATAATAGTAATTATTAATTATTATTATTATTATTGAGTTTCTGAGCTGATTTTTCCTACAAATAGGAAGTGAAGAGAGGGAACTAGTAAGAATGGCACCTGGAATTTGCTCCTCTGAGGATTCCTCAGCCGTCCTTAGTCAACACTGCCCCCTGGCACTGCATCAATAGTCCCTGCCCTCCCAGCACAGAACGAATGTAAATACTTAACGGTAACTATTTCTCTTTTGACCGGGAAGCCTGAGGATACTCCGCTCTCAGTTAGATTTTTTTTTCTTTCTTGATTAAAGGGCTCACCCCTTTGATTAACTTCTTAAAGAGGCCTATTCACAGAATGGGTGTTACCTCACTTAAAGTGAGAACCTGAGAAGGCCTTAGCCTACAAGGGCCAGGGTCTCCCAATGCATCCTAGGCCATTTCCAGTCCTCGGGATATCTGGTCCCTGGACCCAGATGGCTCTGGAGGAGAAAGTGAGGCTGGTGACCTTGCACGGCCCTGCCTCACTTAAATCAAAGCCAATTGCAAGTCATGTCATCATTTCCCCGAGGTCACGGTCCTCTTCTAGAACGAAGGACAATCACTACAAACACTGACCTCCCATTGGCCTTTACCTACATCCTGCTGGAAGTCCCTGACACTCGGAGTTATTAGGCGGAGACCTGACTTCTTTCCTAGCCTAAGTGCTTAACAAATGAAGAGAGAGGCCCTGTGGTTGTTGGCTTTTATCTTCATGCTAATGAAGAACCACTTGTGTTCTTTATCTATCCTCCCTCTCTTTTCTTAGAGAACCACAGAAGGGAGGGAGATCCGGGAGAAAGAGATGGAGGACCAACTCCCCACATAGAGGCCCAGGCCCATTGGTGTGGCAGCAGCATCGTCCCAGCATCTGCTTCCTGAGCAGCCACAGGCCATAGCTTTGAATTTGGAAATGGCTCTAATGGCATTTTCTACGGAGCTGCAGGGTGCTGACCTCACTCCTGGAATGGGAAGATAAGGCAAAGGAGGAAAAAAATAATAATCCCTATGTTAATTATCAAAATTAGAAAGGCAAACAAATATTTTATTTTTGGGGGGGTGAAGAGGGGATGGACTTGAAGCTCCTTGCAAATGTGCCTCTTTCCATTTTAATCCAGAAAGTGATTCTGTATTCCAAGGCTCAGATCTTCCCAAAGATTCATGCATTATGTATGTCTGTCACACTCCACATCCTGCTGAAATGGGGGAATGATTTCAGACAGAGGCTGACTAGAAGAAACAACTAAACTTGAAAAAAAAACACCTTAGGACACAAGCTTTTTGGTGAGCTCTGAAAGTTAGTTTCTTTTCCATTTATAATACTAGATGTCTCTTATGGGGGTGGGAGGTGGGCATGAGGATGAAATTCAGAACAGGATTAAAATAACAGGATAAAGAAGTAATCTAAAATTAAAATAACAGGATAAAGAAGTAGAAGGGCCCCTAGAGGTCTTTTGTTTTGTTTTGTTTTTCTTTTTGGAGGGGGGAAGGGAGGGCAGTTGGGGTTAAGTGACTTGCCCAAGGTCATAGGGCAAGTAAGTGTTAAGTGTCTGAGGTCATATTTGAACTCAGGTCCTTCTTGACTCCAGAGACGGTGCTCTATTCACTGCACCACTTAGCCAACCCCCCCAGAAGTCTTAAGTTAGCCAAAAAGTGGACAAATCACACAAAAATCTGTTAAACTAGATCAGACATGTATAATTTGGCAATAGTTAGGGGGCCCAAAATTAAAATAGGCTAAACTTTGGGCTACAGACAGATTAGACTAGAGACAGCCTGGGGATGGTTGGTTGCTGTGGGTCTCGTGACAAACAGGAGAGCGTGCAGTGGCATCCCTACGTTTTTCACTGGCCACCAAAATCTATATGTTGTGCAGACCTGGGCTAGATGGTTTTGAGGTCCCTTCCAGGGTTAAATCAATGCTCTTAGGATTTTCCTACAGGAAAGCTGATATTTACAGAATCCCATTGTAAAGTGAAGACAAATCAATAAACATTTTCCACTTCATTATTTTAGTAAATCTCCATTTTCTTAGGTAAGGCTTGATTTAAGTAGAAGATATCCACATGCTACCACCACAAATAACATCTTCACCATAGCTCACATTTCTTCAGTCCTCACTAGTTTGCAAAGCACCTTACATAACATGGACTCACGTGATCTTTACAATAGCCCAGGAAGGAGGGTGCTATTACTATAAGCTCAATTTTACAGAAAAGGAAACTGACGCTCACAAATGTTGACTTGTCTGGGGTCACACAGGAGGAATTTCACAATTAAGGAGGGATTCGACCTCTTAATTCCAAATGAAGAACTTTCTCCATTATGCAGCTTGATGCCTTTTGGACTCAGTCAAAAGACTGCACCCAAGGACCTAGAGCAGCGGTTCTCAACCTGTGGGTTATGTTCAGTTTGTAATAATGAAAATACATCCTGCATATCAGATATTTACAATATGATTCATAACAGTAGCAAAATTGCAGTTATGAAGTAGAAAGGAAAATAATTTTATGGTTGGGGTTCACCACAACATGAGCAACTGTATTAAAGGGTCGTGGCATTAGGAAGGTTGAGAACCACTGAGGGTCACATGTGACTTTGAGGTTGCAGGTTCCTCGCCCCTGGTAGATAGTGCGTTGGATAGAAGAATGGCCTTGGAGTCAGGAATATCTGAGTTCGTATCCTGCCCCAGATACTTATTTACTGTGTAATCCTTGGCACATCACTTAACCTATCTGGGCCTCAGTTTCTTCATTTAGAAAATGGGAATAAATAATAGCATCTACCTGTCAAAGTTGTTGTGTGGAGTGAGTGACATAATATAGGTAAAGTCGTTTGCAAACCTTAGCATTTTAAAGCATAGGTATTCGTTATATACAGCTCTTAGCTATTAAGGTTATTCGTTATATACAGCTCTTGGCTATTAGTTAAAAGTGCCCATGATAAACAATGAGATATAGTAGTAAGGCATGTTTGTTTTTTCTCCAGATTTAAGGAAATCTTGCAAACAGGTTTCAAATCCAGTCCCATCAAAACATGTGTGTGTGTGTGTGTGTGTGTGTATGTGATCAAAAAAAATGTTTTAAATAAACTATCAGTCACTTTTCTGCCCTCTCCCACAATCTTGGTCATGTTAATCTTTTTGCACTGCCCTCATTCAGTCTTATTAGGTTATCTGAATTCAAACATCTGTCTATGGCGATGTTCCCATACAATGTTTGCTTGTTAATCCAGATTAAAAGGGGCCCAATGTAATAAATTCCCTTTAGGCTCACTGCCTAATTCTTATTTGGCTGCCCTGCCAACCACCCACCCCCAACCCACCGCTGTCATGGGCACCACTGCCAGTCCTTGTTTTTATGGCTGCATTATGGTAAATGCTAGATTAAGATACCTATACATTTTGAGAGATGTTCAAAATCTAGAGCAGAGAGAGGGCAGCAGATGACATTTGGACTGCTTTAAGAGAAAGTTAGATGCATGGAGAATGGCCAGCCCAGACAATTCAGTGAGGCGGCCTCATGTCCTGAGCAGTGAGTTCTGGCAGCTGCTGGATTGGCCAGCTCCATAGAGCCAGATAAGAGAAGAGGACAGCTCTCTGTCTGTCTCCCCAGAACGCCTCTCTTGCCATGCCATGCTCCAAGTCTTCCATAGAGATAACTCTTCAGTCATCTAGATAAATACATCCCGGCATTACAATCTGAAGGATTTGTCATAATCAACATCCTAAATGCTCAGTCACATGAAACTCCTCTTTGAACATGCCACATTTGCTCATGGAAATGACTAGATCTAATGTGCCATCTCTCATAACACAGCTCATGAAACGCCAGTGTCCATACAGCCTTGAATAAGAGCAAAGTGCCTGCTGGTGAGTCTCCCTTAAACACAACTGACCTTTATTTAGTGATTTACAAACTGCTTTACCTACGTTCTCACACTTGAGTCTAATGATTACCCTAGGAGATAGTCTCGGAGAGGTATTTTTGGTTTTGATTTTTTTTTTTAATTTTGGGGACTGGGCTTATGATTTCATAGGCAAAAGGAAAAGTGTCAAGGATAGGAAAACCCAGTAAAGGAAATGGGTCCTGGTACAAATAATCACCTGCTGGGAAATTTAGATGCTCCAATAATTGCTGAAGTTACATAAAGGTTAAACAACTTTCCCAGAAGTCACTATGCCATTAGCTCTAAGGGATGGTCTTGAACCCAGTTTTCTCTGAGTCCAGCTTCCACCCCACCCCCCCCAAGCCCCATTTCCTTTGATATGTCTTATTATCTCCAATTGACTTATTAGAAATCTGAGGCTCAAACAAGCCAAGTGACAGACGGCTGGACTCATAGCCAACTTGCGTGAGTTTGGGGAGTCAGATCCGGGTCACTTCATCCTGTTTAGCCTCTCTCACCATTTCTCCATTCCTTTCTGGAAAAATCTCATTTACAAATTCTTGTTGAAAAACAGCCTTTGCCCCTTTCACTCTGGCAAGTGATGGCCTGTGTACAAGCTGGTCCAGACCTATGAATTCTTTGCCAACAATCCTAATGACCAAGGACAAGGTTGACTTCAAGTGTGACTGTGAATTATTAGTGCAATTACAAGCGGTTTCAGTTGCTTCTAACTTCACACAGACCTAATGAAAGCAGACCTGTTTCTTGCCAGTACTAGATTTATTGTGATACTTGGAAAATCGACTTAAAATGTGACTTTTTTTCCTTTCTCTATTCTGTTTTTACTTCTATGTTTGTGTGTGGGGGTGCATGTGCATGTGTGTGAGCGTGCGTATGTGCGTGTGCGTGTGCGTGTGCGTGTGTGTGTGTGTGTGTGTGTGTGTACTTTTTGAGCTCTAAGCTAGGGAGGTCAGAAGGGTTGTTAGGTTGGGGCTATTTCCTGTAGACCCTAAGCAACACCTTCACATGTGGATTCTGGGACACCCTGTCAGAGGCTGGAAATATAACCATTGTTACATTATAACATTGTTACAATTAGAATAGCAGATCAAAAGGCATGTCCTAATGAATAGTATTCAGGAAGAATGTCACCTTCCATCTACATCTCAATGTCCTGGTCTAATTTCTTTTTGAGTCTCCAGCATTTTCCTCACTCTACTTAATTGTGTTCATTTCTTCTCTTTGAGACAAATCTTCCATATCTCTTTCCATCTGAAAGCTGTTTTCCTAAACTCTCTTTTTCACCTCTGTTCTTGACACCTTTGAAATGCCCAGGATCATATGAAGCATATTGAGTATTGTGGGGGAAAGGGAGCTGAATTTGTGAGATCTGGATCTGAATCCTGGCTTTGCCTGTATTAATTAAACCTCTCCTCTATCACAGTTATCTGATTTTTATGAAAATGTGGTTGTATTAGCTAACTTCTAAAGACCCATCTATGCCTGTGTCTATAATCTTGAAAATAATGGTCTTTTTTCCTCTTCAACATAATTACCATTTAAATTAAGATAATGTGATGAGTGACTAGAAACTACATCATTGCTGATGGATCAAAACAAAAAATCCATTATTTTCTGTTGGTGGAGATTGTCTAAAATATACATGTGGATATACATATACATATTATCCCACATGAATGTCGCATATATAGGCATATGTATTACATTTATGTATATATAAATATTTATATGTTTTATATTATATATAAAATAATAGATATATTATTTTTATAACATAAATTCATATGATATAGGAAGTATTTTATATTACAGGTATTTTTCATGCAACAAAGTTCTGTTTTACCAATGAGAGTATGATTCAGTGGATAGACTCAGACTTGGGAATTCAAATTCCCTCTCTCACATTTACTATATGACTATGAACAAGTCACACAATTTTTCTGAATCTTAGTCAACTCCTTATGACAAATACTAAATTATAAACTATTACAATCTACATTACTATAGAGAAATCTGACATTAGTGAAATAATAGACTTTGATTTCAAATTTTACTTATTGCATTCTTGGAGACCAGCAATCTTGGAAAAAATCACAGATTTTCTAAGGTGGGTGACTTACATATCATCTAATTCAACCAACCTTCAAGTATAATTAATTTCTATTGAACTTTTCATATTACTTCCTACTCAGATTTATTCTATGCCCCCCCAATCATGGCTGTATTCTTAGGATATATATTATTTCCAGTGCAAAGTTCTCCTCTGAAGGATCCAAGAATCATCAAATCAGAGATTAAAGGCTTTGGTGGAGCAAAAAAACAAAACATCCAATAATATTCTCCTTTCACTCCCCTTTTGGGTTGCAAATATTTTTTTTTCACAGACCTCAGTCATTGTTCTAATCCCCAATACTCTTTTCTAGAAGGAAGCTATATATACTTTATATCTGGGAACTCCACTTCACCCTCACCCCAAATTCTTTCTCTAAATCCTGCAGCCAACATTTGTCCCCACATATATTCACTCCTTCTCCATTTCCCAATGTCAACTTTCATTTTATGTGCCAAATACTACTCAATATCCACATACTCCTATCAATGAACTATTTCCCACCCCTCTTACTTCTCAATTCTGTTTAACTGTTAGTTCAGCTGAAAGAATCACTTGCCATTCCCACACTCAATTGTAATGATTTCATTCTTCATCTGAATTTTCCAAGTCCCTACTTTCCATTGAGATTTTATTCCTGTCATGGCTCAAGTCTGATGCCTTGTACATTGTAAGGGACTGAACAATATTTGTTGATTTAAGTTGATTTAACTAGTTCTGAATCTATACTCATATCACATTCAATTCTCAATGCTTTGTATTCATTCAAGGACATTAAGGCAATGTATTTCCAGTTTAATTTATTTAAACATTCATCTCTGAGATGTAGTATTGGATGAAAGGTGGGCAAGTGTAATGTTAATGGAATATAAGATCTTCCCACACATTAATAGGCCTCACGTGGAGTCCATTAAGGGAAGCTTGCTTGGGGGAGGCTTGCTTGTAGGACGGCTTTCATATCTTTTGCTAATTTCTAATTAGGTACTGCAGGGGGGAGGGGGGAGATTGTGATGCTTTCTGCTCTGAGAAGTGTATATATACTCTGAGTTGGTATTTTGCTTCTGGAACTTGCTTATGAGAAAGTTCTTATGATTCCCTGGTGGAGATTCTGAGCAGCCATATGTTCAGAGCTCTCTTGATCCA
>JAQQSU010018852.1:0-10391 GCA_028627135.1 Pseudochirops cupreus
AAGAAGAACATAAATCAAGAGAGCAGAAAACATTAAATGGGGGGAAAATATTGTCAGCTTTTTACTCCCACTGGTTTCAAAAGTATTTATTTTAAGACAAGTACTCTTTTCAAAGGCAACTTGGTGTTATAGGAGAGGGCTGGGCCTAGAGTCGTGAAGACTCATCTCCATGAGTTCGAATTTGGTCTCAGATACTTACTAGCTATGTTACCTTCTGGCATGTCACTTAATGCTATTTTCCTATTTTCTCATTTATAAAATGAACTTGAGGGCGTTGGAGCCAAGATGGCAGATTGAAAGTAGGAACTCACCTGAACATTAGTAACCACTAAAAAGTGAATCTGAATGGATTTTAGTCTGACAGAATCCATTGGGAGATGGAGCCTGGAAGATTTTCAGTCCAAGAAAGTGTGGAAGGTTCTACTGGACAGAGGGAGCACATAGAGCAGAGGCCCACCAGCACAGAAGCAGAGTGAGCCTGGTTGAGCTGATTCACCCACAGCAGAGGTGATTCCTAGACCTCTCTCTACAAGGTGGGTAAGAGACAAATGCAAGGTGCATGGCAATGGTAATAGATATGCCTGGGGCTATCAATCTACAGCTTGGATGTTTAAAAATCATTTACGTGACCTTCCAGGAGCCACGATGGTGGAGTAAACCCTAGCTGCTCTAATTTCTCTCTCTGAACCTGAAAACCCAGAGATAATTGTTCCAGTGTAAAATCCTGAAATAGTGAAACCAACTGCAGACTTGGGAGTCCAAGAGGAAGCACATGGTTGTGGCTATGCTGAGGTTAAAGTGAAGGTAGGAGGTGTCCCAACAAGCCCCATCTCAGCTGAACAGCAAGAGATTCACAATCCCAGGGGGGTGGATCCAGAAAGTGATAACACCAGAACCCCAGGTGTGCCTTACCACAATCAGAGGGATCCAGAGACCCCAGTGCAGCCTGGTTCACCAGCAGCTGAGACTGCCTGAGCTCTAGGCCACAAGCACCAAGGCAAAATCCTGAAGTGTCCAGACCACCCCTCCCCTACAACTTCCTCTGTGAACTTCAGTGTAACTATGGGGCAATGCAGACTGGCCTTGGTCTCAGTCTAGACAACCAGAAGCCACAACACACAAAACCAATAACCAAGTCCCTAGCTCCCAGCATAAGAATCATGGGTCAGAACCCTCTGTACCCCAGAATAAGAAATCCACTTTATTTTTTTAATTTTTTATTTTTTTTATTATTTTTTTAAATTTTATTTTAGTTTACATCATTCATTTCCACCAGATTTTGAGTTACAGATTTTCTCCCCATGTTTCCCCTACCCACCACCCCAAAATAGCCACCCCAATGTATCCCCCTGCCCCAATCTATTTTCTTCTATGTCTTCCCCCCTCACCCCTCTGACTTTTCAGTAGGGCAGGATGGATCTCCCAACCACAGTGCCCATGTATCTCAAGTTCCAGTTGGATGTAGTTAATAATAATAATAATAACAACAACAATAATAAAAATTGCATATATTCTATATATACATATACATATACATATATATACATTTGATTATAGAACTTTAGATTCTAGATTCTTTCTCTTCCTCTCTTGTCACCCACCCCCACTGGAAGTACAAGCAATCAAATACAGGCAGAACATGTGAAATTACGCAGAACCTCTTCATAGTGAGCACACTGTGAGAGTCTCATTACGTGTCCCTTCTTCCTATCCTGCCCCTCCCTACCACTCTCCACCCTGTCCTTGTCCCTCTGCAGAAATGTGAACATTCATCAGCCCTCCCCCTCCCCCTGCCCTCCTCTCCATCATCCTACCTCTCATCCCCCTTCCCCCTACTCTTCTATGTGGCAAGATGTCATTCCTTCCCTAAGTCAAATTCCGTGAGAATAAGGTTGACTCTTTCCCCTTTGCCTTCCTGTTCTCCCCCTCTATTGTGACAATTATCGCTTGCCTCTTCCATGAGATGCTCAACCCCATTCTGACTCTCCCTGTCTCCTTTCAATCTAATCCTCTCTCACCTCAGAATTTCACCATTTGGAATATTATCCCTTCCTATTCAATTAATCTTATGCCCTCTATGGATTCATTTATGCATATACTCAGATATGTGCTTTTATGATATGTAAACCCTCTTATATAAATTTATGTGTATGTATATGTATACATACATTTGTATTCCCTTGCCCTATCCTCATACAGAGAAAAGTTTCATCAGTTACAATTGTTACTTTTCTATGTTGTCATGTAAGTAGTTCATCTTTGATAAGTACCTTATGATTTCTTTTCTGTGTTTATCTTCTCATGCTTCTTGTGTTGGAGTGTCAAACTTTCTTTTCAGTTCTGGTTTTTTCAGCAGGAATGTGTGAAAGTCCTCCACCTCACTGAATGACCATATTTTCCCCTGGAAGACTGCTCAGTTTTGCTGGGTAGGTGATTCTTGGTTTTAATCCAAGCTCCTTTGCTCTCTGGAATATCATATTCCAGGCCCTTTGATCCCTTAATGTAGAAGCTGTTAGATCCTGGGTTATCCTAATTGTGTTTCCACAATATTCAAATGGTTTCTTCCTGGCAGCTTGCAATACCTTCTCCTTGATCTGGGGTTTCTAGAACCTGGCTTTAACTTTTCTGGGAGTTTTCTTTTGGGGATCTTTTTCAGAAGGTGATCGGTGAATTCTTTCACGTTCTATTTTGGCCTCTGGTTCTAAAATATCTGGGCAATTTTCCTTGAGATTTTCTTGAAATATGCTTTCTAAGTTCTGTTTTTCATCGTGGCTTTCTGGTAGTCCAATAATTTTTAAATTGTCTCTCCTGGATCTGTTTTCCAGGTCAGTGGTTTTTTCGAGGAGATATTTCACATTGCTCTCTATTTTTTCATTGGGTTGGATCTGTTTGATAGTATCTTGATTTCTCATGAAGTCATTTGCTTCCATTTGCTCCACTCTAACTTTGACAGAATCATTCTCTTCAGAGTGCTTTTGATGTTCTTTCTCCATCTGCCATAGGTGACTTTTTAAGGCATTCTTCTCTTCATTGGCTTTTTGGGCCTCTTTTGTCATTTGAGTTAATCTATTTTTTGGGTGTTAATTTCTTCAGTCAGATTGCTGACTCTCTTTTCATGATTTTCTTGCAACATTCTTATTTCTCTTCCCAATTTTTCTTCCACTTCTCTTATTTGGTTATCAAAATCCTTCTTCAGGTCATCTCTAGCTTTAAGGAAATCTTCATGTTTATTGGAAGCCCATGGTGGGGGAGCTCTGGCTGCACTATCCTCCTCTCTCTCTCTCTGCCTTGATCTTTCTTTTCCCCAAAGCAGGAATCTAGGGTTTGGTTGCTTTTCTTACTTTGCTTCTTATGCTTATTCTTACTCATAGCTGGTCAGTCTGTGATTTTTTTTAAAATTTCTGTGGGGCTCTGCTTCCAGAAGGGAAAGTTCTGTCCCACATCGCTGGAGTCCTCCTGGCTGCCATAGCTCTCAGGAAGGTGCTGGGTCCCTTCCCCACTTCTGGCTCACTGGATGAAGAAGACCCACAAGACCAAATCCCAAGACCAGGATCTGGATCCAGGCTGCTCAACACAAGAGCACTTGGCCTCTGAATGATCGCTTGGTCCCCCTGCAGTCTGCAGGCTGAGGGTGTGGAAGCTGCAATGCGGAGGCGGGTGTAAAACCACTGCTTTATGCTTCCCAGCCTTGGAGGTGTTTTGGTAGGACCACTTTTCTCCCATGATGTTGCATGCCCCACTGACCTAGGTCTGAACACTGCCGCAGCTGCCGCCAATCCCCTCACCTGAAGCTCCAGCCTCTCCTCTTGTCCAGCCGCCCCCAGGGCTCAGCCAGGGCTTCAGGCTAGTCTGGTTTCGGTTTGCAGTGCTGATATGGTTCCTTGTAGCCAAGCTGACTTTAGTGGAAAGCATATTTGTGTGCATTTTGGAGTTCTAGGATTAGTTTAGAGTCATATTTTATGGGTGTTTTGGGGTGGCTATGTGAGAGGTGCAATATGTTGCTGCTCCTACGCCCCCATCTTGGCTCCGTGCACCCTCCCCCCAGAATTCCTCTTTAAAAGCCAGAAAATAGACAATTATGATGGGGTTAAAACAAATTGGGAAAACAAAAATGATTGAATCCAATTATAATAAGTGAGAAGACCAAATTAGAAGAGGACAAAATTGACTCTATACCCATATTTGAAACCCTCACAAGGGTTGCAAATTGAAAACTGCAAATTCTGGGATTATCAGGTAAAGGAAAAAAATATTTACAAACAGTCAGAAAGAAGCAATTAAAAATTACCACACTACCAACAGGATCACACAGGACCTAGCTTCTATACTAAAATATAGGTGGGATTGGGATATAATGTTTCTTAAGGCAAAATAACTTGGACTACAACCAAGGATCAACTACCCAGAGAGATTGAGCATAATCTTTCAGACAAAGATGTGGTTATTTAAAGAAATAAGAGACTTCCAGACATTCTTGATGAAAAAGCCAGAGCTCAATGGAAAACTGGATCTCCAAATATAAGATGCAAGAGAGTCATAGAAAAGTAAACAGGGAAAAGACCCCCCAGCTCACCCCCCACAATTACACACACCTTGTTATTCAAGAAGAGAAAACTGTTTACATCCTTATATGAGAAGCTCATATCTGTCAATATTGAGAATTGTATAATTATAATTGTATAATTGTATAATTATTGTGACATTTAAAAGATATATACATTGATAGAGGGTGTGGGTATAAATTCAGTAAAGTGATTATAAAATACCTTATTAAGGGGTACAAAGGGTTTGTGATGGGAGAAGAGTAAGGAGGAGGCAGAAAAGGGTAAATCATGCCACACTAAAAGGCATAAAATATATTATAATAGATGGAAAGAAGGGAGGGAGATGAACATCATATGAACTTTAGTCTCATTGGTGTTTGTTCAAGGAGGGAATAACATAAACAGTTTAGTATAGAATTCTAACATGAAGAGATAGAAAATGTTATTAAAATAGAGGGAAAGAAGGGAGGGAGAGGAGCATTATTTGAGATGTACTCTCATTGGATTTGGGTCAAGGAGGGAAAAATATACTTTTTAAAGTATAAAAATCTAACATACCCTACAGGAGGGGAAGGGTGAAAAAAATGGAGATGGCTTACAAGGGAGGGAATAAGTAGTAAGGTGAAAGGGTAGGAAAAGGGAGGGAGGTTGATAGGGAGGGAATATTGAGGGAGGAGGTTGTCAAAAGAAAAACACATAAGGAGGAAAAAAAGAAGAGAGAAATAAAAGTGTAAATGGGAGAGAATAGGATGAAGAGAAAGACACAGATGGTAATCATAACTGTGAACATGAATGGGATGAACTCTCCCATAAAATGGAGGGGGATAGCAGAATAGGTTAAAAACCACAATCCCACATTATGCTGTTTTCAAGAAACATATTTGAAACAGGGGGATATACAGGGTAAAGGGAAAAGACTGCAGTAGAATATATTATGCTGCAGTTAAAGTAAAAAACAAAAATAAAAACAAAAACCCAGGGTTAGCAATCCTTATCTCAGAGAAAGCAAAAGCAAAAATCTATACAATTTAAACAGATGAGGAAGGAAACTATATACTGCTTAAAGGCACCATTGAAAATGAAGCAATATCATTACTAAACATATATGAACAGAAAGGTATAGCATCCAAATTCCTAGAGAAGAAGTTAAGGGAGTTAGAGGAAGAAATAGATAACAAACCTATACTAGTGGGGGACTTCAATCTCCCCCTCTCTGAACTTGATAAATCTAACCTCAAAATAAACAAGAAAGAAGTTAAGGAAGTGAACAGAATTTTAGAGAAGGCTGATTTGATAGACCTCTGGAGAAAATTGAACAAGGTTACAAAAACTGACTTTACTAGGGCATAAAAACTACAGAATCCAATGCAGAATGGCAGAAATATTAAATGTATACTTTTCAGATCATGATGCAATAAAAATTATATGTAATGAAGGGCCATGGAAAGATAGACTAAAAACTAATTGGAAACTAAATAATTTAATCCTAAAGAATGAGTGGGTCAAGATGGTGGAGTAGAAGCACAAACTTGTCATGAACCCCCACTCCAATCACTTTTAATACATGTAAAAAATGACTCTAAACAGACTTTAGGGCTACAGAACCCACAAAGTGAGAGAGAGAATCATATCTCCTGCTAAAGGAAGCCCAGCAGGCCAACAGGAAAGGGCTATCCCAGTGAGCTGAGAGCGGAGTACAGTGCCATTCGAGCCTCATGGTTGCACACCCAGGTGGACCCAAACAGCAGCAGCCAGAGCAGACTTCAGGAGAGTGAATCACCAGCAGCTATGATGGTTTCCAGACTTGTCAACCCATAAAAGCCAAAGACAAAGTAAAAGGTCAGTGTGGAACTCTGTTGGAATGGGGAGGGGCAGAAGAGCACAGTGTAACCCTTGCACCCAGTGCAAGAAGCAGCAGAGGTGAGTGTCATGCCAAGCAAAGGCAACTTCCAAGGTTCAGAATACCAGTATAGTAACTCTCCATTTGTTCAGTGACAAATTAAGGCAAAACATTCACAGAAAAGAGAAAATCAAAATATAGCATTCACCATGTTTAATTCAGTAATTTAGTAAGTCCTCAATTCAATCATAAAGTCTAAGGTCCAAGTACCCCACACCTGGCTAGAACATTCATTTAGTCAATCACAAAGCCTCTCTTCTCAAATGGAGATTAGGTTCCAGTCATAAACAAAGTACATTCATTTGGTCAGTCACAGAGCACAAAAAATCGCAGTGCTCCACCCCTGGATCAAAACTGAATTACAATTATCATCAGTTACCCCCCAAGCAGGAGAGGTCTTTTCTTCATCTTGACCTGAGGCAAATTCTCAGCAATCTTTGTTTTTGGGGAGACAATGCTTAACAAAGCCACAACATACATTACCAAGGTCCTCATCTATTCACTTTCTGCCTGCAGAACAATTTCAAGACCACTGAAGCAACAGTAAGGTTCTGGGACTTCTGCAACAGCAATATTGTCTTTACCATCAGATGAATCTGGAAAAAAAAAACATCAAAACAGACAGACAAAATACCCATATAACAGTCATACTTCCTCAGTTCTTGGCAGCTCCGGGTGGCAGCTCTCAAAAGTCCTGTGCAGCTCCAACTGGCCATCAGCAATCCCTCCCAGCAACTCTGGGCCCCAGAAATTCTTCTCTTTCTCTGCTTCCATGATACTGCTTCCTAAAAGTTCTTCTGGCCTCCTCTACACGGGCCTGTCCCTAAATACATAACACCAACTCCTTCCAGTTCAGCCCTCTGTCTTCAAGTCAACAAATCCATCCCACCAGTAGGATTCACAGGCTCTGGGCTTTAACACTTACCTCCAAAACCAAGCCAATACAAGGGGATCTTGAAATTCCATTACGATTACAGTGTGGCAGTGTATTGGTAATGGAATTTGAAGATGCCCCTGTATTGGCTTGGTTTTTGGGTTGAGTGTTAAAACCCAGAGCTTGTGAATCCCACTTGTGAGATGGACTTGTTGACATGAAGAGAGAGGGCTGAACTGGGAGGAGCTGTGAATTGGGAAAGAGGCCCAAGCTTAGAGAAGACCAGAAGGACTTTGGGAGAGCAGTACCCAGTATCGTGGAGCCTAAGTTGCTGAGAGAAAGACTGCTAAGAATACATTGGAACTGCCCAGGACTTTTGAAAACTGCCACCCAGAACTGCCAAGAACTGAAGAGGCAAGGCTATGATGCCGGTATTTTGTCTGTCTGTTTTGGTGTTGGTTTGCCTGATTCATTTGATGGTGAAGGAAAGTGCTGCTGTTGTAGAGGTCCTGGAACCTGGCTGTTGGTTCAGAAGTCCTGAAGGAGGATTTTCTTGTGGTACCTGCACAGAAATCCTGGAAGAGGGCCTTCCTGATGTTTTCAGGGGCTCTGGGATTGTTCTATAGGCAGAGAGTGACTTGATGAGGACACTGGCTATGGCTTTGTTGAGCCTTGTCTCCTCAGGAACTGAGATTGCTGAGAGCTTGCCTCAAGTGAAGTTGAAAGAAGGGCTTTTCCTTGGGTATTCAATGCTGAGATGATATCTTAACCTTGTTGTAACTTAAGGGTGGATGGCCTTTTGTGTTCTCCTGTCCCTTTTGAGATTCAGGGGTGGGAAGCCTTTGAGTTTTCTTTGTGCTCTGTGATTGACCAAATGAATGTACTTTGTTTAAGACTGGAGACTAATCTCCATTTGAGAAGAGACTTTGACAGACTAAATGAATGTACTGTCTAGGGGTGGAGTAGTACCTCGATTGAATTGAGAACTTACTTGCTAAAGGAACAAGTTTCACTGTATTTTGACTTTTTTTGTTCTGTGAATGTTTGCTGAATAAATGGGGTTTACTATGCTGGTAATCCAAACCTTGGAAGTTGTCTTTGCTTGGCATTACATTATCATGCTATCTTGCTATCTTTGTTATATTGTTGTAAAATTATTTTGCCTATTAACCAATGGAATGAAATGTATTGTTAATGTATTTTTGCTAAGTAAGGGACATGAAAGATCTCAGGGCCAAATAATGATACTGGGATTTGAAGATCTTCCATGCCCTTTGAACTTGCTGATGTAGCAGGAAGGGGTGGAGCAATAGAATGCCAGAACCAAGCTAGTGTCTGTGTGATGCTGACTGGAAGCAGCAGCAGAGGTAGTGGCTGCAGTTGTGGCTGGAACTCCTTTTTCTTTGAGCCAGCCAGAATCTCTATTAAGGACTCCTGCTGAGGACTGCCAGGGATGGGAACTGTGGGGGGCCAAAGCTGCTGGGAGCAAGCTGACTGGATGCTAGGCAGTTGTCGTGAGTGAGGAGAGGAGGATCTTTGCCTGAGGTAGTCTGTCCTCTTTTGAAGGCTTGAGAATGTGGGTGTTTACTACTTTAACTTCATGTGCCAACTTCATAACTGCTATGTTGGCTTTTACTTTCTGGTTTTGGACTCAGTTTTCTGGTATTTAAATAAATGCTGTAGCTATATTTCTTATGTAGAGAGCCTGTTATATTTTGTGACATCAGCATACTTATAGTTGTAATGGGCATTGCGAATGCTGCATTGCTGATACAGGTGGCTGTGCAGCCACTTCAGGAGCTCCTGGCCTACAGATGTAGGGAGACCAAGCAGCCATTCAGAAGGTAATCACTCTTGCTTTAACCTGCTTGGATCTAGATTGCAGTCTTGGGTGGTGGTCCTGGGGTGTGAGGCCAGTGAGCTAGAGTTTGTGCGGGCTGTAGAGAAGGTGCCCTCCTAATAGCTCCAGCAACTGTGAAAACCCCAGTGATTTGGAACAAAGCTCTCTCCACTCTGGAAGCAGAGTTCTACCATGGCAAAGAGCTCAAATGTCAAGTAATTGACTGGTGATATGAGCAAATAGAGGAAACACAGAGAGAACAAGGAGTCCTTTTTGGGGACAAAAAAGTTCAACGCACAGAATGGGAGGAAGACAGCAAAGACAGAACTGTTACATCTAAAGCCTGTTAGAAAAATATACTGGTTATAGACCATGGAGAAGCTCAAGAAAGATTTTGAAAATCAAGTAAGAGAAGTGGAGGAAAAATTGCAAAGAGAAATGAGATTGATGCAAGAAAATCAGGAAAAGTGAGTCAACAGTCTTCTAAAGGAGAGGCAAAAAAATAGTGTAGAAAATAACACCTTAAAAAATAGGCTAATTCAAATGACAAAAGAGGCCCAAAAAGCCAGTGGCGAGAAGAATACCTTAAAAAGCCGAATTTGACAGATGGAAAAAGAATTTCAAAAGCTCACTGAAGAGAATAACTCTTCAAAATTAGATTGGAGCAATGGGAAGCTAATGACTTTATGATAAATAGAGGTACTATAAAACAGATCTAAACAAATGAAAAAAATAGAAGACAGCATGAAATATCTCATTGATAAAAAGCGCTGACTTGGAAAATAGATCCTCGAGAGAGAATTTTAAAATTATTGGACTACCTGAAAGCTATGATAAAAAAAAATGATCCTAGTAATCATCCTTCAAGAAATTATCAAGCAAAATTGCCCTGATATTTTAGAACCAGAAGGCAAAATACAGATTGAAAGAATTCACTGATGGCCTCTTAAAAAAGATCCAAAAAGAAAACTCCTAGGAATATTGTGGCTAAGTTCTAGAATTCCCAGGTTAAGGAGAAAGTGTTACAAGCAATCAGGAAGAAACAATTTGAATATTGTGGAAACACAATCAGGATAACACAAGACCTAACAGTTTCTACCTTAACATATTGAAGGGCTTGAAATATGATATTCAGGAGCTCAAAGGAGCTAGGTCTAAAACCAAGAATCACCTACTCAGAAAAATTGAGTATAATGCTACAAGGGAAAATATGGTCATTCAATGAAATACATG
>JAQQSU010018853.1:0-2500 GCA_028627135.1 Pseudochirops cupreus
CATATGGGCATGTATGTATGTGTGTGTTCTTGCACAACAACCAATTTTCTGCATTCTTCCTTTGCTAATAAAGTAGCTGGGCTATTGACATGTTTTATTAATCCAAACCTCTGCAGAAAATTGTCAGACATTTGCCTTATCCAATCCATACTCAAATATACATAGGCCATTACTGACTTTGTTCAATACCTAAACCCATTGCATACACATACATACATGCATATATACATACATATATCTGTGTGGTTTCTCTCCGTGTGTTTTAGCATACATACATACATATATATACTGCATATATATGTATCTAATTTTATATATATGTACATACATACATACATATTTTTTTCCCTCCTGGCTCCACTTTTAACTGTTTTATTTCTCATTAACATCTCTACATCAATGCAGTACAACCTCTGTATACAAAACATATTTTTCACCATTGTCTAAGAGTCAGCAGCCAGTTTCTGATAGAAACGGGAGGAAAAGAAATTACAGGGAATGTATCTTTGGTTTCAATACTTTAATCATTCTCATGAACATTGATAAGGAAATTAAGTTTTAGGGAAAAAGAGATTTCTTTAAAAAAAACGGGACTTTCTTGAAGATAATCCTTCATTTGAAATCACCCATTTTCATAAAAGTATACCCTTTCTTACTTTCCCAAAAGTCTACTCCATGTAGTTTTTTGGACTATCCTTACCTGTCAGTCTAATATTCAGATACACCTAGCTCCTTATTACTCAACATATTAATATTTTATTCTTCATTCAATTGTTTTTGTTTGTCCTTGTATTTTTTTTTTAGCACTGTCTTAGCTATCAAGGGTAGGGGGTGTCTTCTCGTAGCAGTACTGCTAGTTTCCATTAGAATTCTGTGTATAATGGATATTCAATTAATGCTGTTGGTTGGCTTTGATTGGAATGGATCCCAAACAACAGAAATGGTCAGTGATAATTTGGACCATAAATCCCTTATTTTTATTCACATTGGTGACTAGAAAAATGATTAAACTTCCACAATTAAGGATAAGAAGACTACATTAATCTACTATAATCAATATAGTGGCTTAGTAAAAACCATTGAAACCACTGCACTTTCTATTCTAAATCTAGGCTTGAAGGAACGAAGAGGTCAAAAAAAAAAGTCAAGGGATTTTATATGTAGCATGAGGTATCAACGCTCAATCTTCTCTACAATCTTTTTTTTTTCAAAATAAGGAAATTTGAGATAAAATGATAACTGTTGAGATCAGGAAGAATGAAAGATTATCCAATGTTTAAGCCTGCAACTAACTGTTTACTAAATGTTGCTATTTTGCATATATAAAATTATTTTCATTCAGTCACTTCAAAATGCTTTATAAATTACTACATACCATTTCCAAATTCCAAATGGGAATCAAGTACGAACTACCCCCTTTAATATCAGATATCAGGCATCTCTCTCCCCAAAAGACAAAACAAACAAAAAAACTAACTTTACAAGCCATAAAAAGTAGAGTAATGCGTGAGAATACTAGAAAGGAAAAAAAGAGGAAAAAAAATCTTAATACTGTCAGGCAGCTGAATGAAATCATCATGTAATCAGGCTAAAGTTAGTATCAAAAAAGCACAAATAGGAACGAAGCTGAAAAGAGCCAATCAGAAGACAGTAATTCAGAAATGTATTTCCCCATCCCTCCATAAAGGTGGCTACCCAAATTTCCTGCTTTATTTTACTTTGCTTTAGATGAAAGAGTTATAGTAGTTGATTTGTGAAGTTATTTTTACGTAAATATTTTGTAGAAAGACTGATTTACCAAGCCAAATTCTCATTTTGTGAACACTGTAAAACACAATGGTAATCTTTTGAAGCTGTTTTCCTGAAGGCATTCTCCCTCTAAAGATCCTTCAGTGACTGTATTAGCAATTGGACAGAATACGAAATAATCAACTTGGTTAATGATTGCTATGTTTTTCAAAACATAGTGTAACACTGAATAACAACAACAGAAAGGTAATTACTCATTCTTCCTCCCTCACTCCAGTTTAGAATTCACCAGTATTTATTTCTAGTTTGTACCATAACAAATAATATTTTGATCAGTATATAGCACTTTGAAGTTGACAAAGCACACTCCTTACAACCACCTTATGGAGGTAATTCTGGTATTATTAAAGTCATTTTTATATATGAGGAAATTGAGGCTCAAAGGGTTTAAGCATCTTGTCCAATGTCAAAAAACTGAGCGTCAGAGACAGGAGTATACTGAATAACTACAGAGTTTCTCTCTCTTACACACAGTATCTCTCTCTAATACAGCAGTTCTGAATCTGTGAGTTATGTTCAATTTGTAACAATGAAAATACATCCTGCATATCAGATATTTACATTATGATTCACAACAGTAGCAAAATTACAGGTATGAAGTAGCAACAAAAATAATTTGATGGTTGGAGGGTCACCACAACATGAGGAACTGTATTAAAAGGTGGAAGCATTAGGAAGACTGAGAACCACT
>JAQQSU010018853.1:5000-10391 GCA_028627135.1 Pseudochirops cupreus
TCTGGCACTATCTCTTTGTAGTGTAGTAGAAGGAGCCCTGGGTCAGAAGACCTAGGTTTGAATTTCTGGTATCTTCATTGACCCTGGGTAGTTTACTTAACTATGTCCTTAACAGTGTCATCTGTAAAATGAACATGATAGTATTTGTGTTACCTGTATACTACCCTCCAAAGGCTATCATGAAAAAAAATGTTTTATAAACTTTGAAGTAAAATATAAATGTGAATTATTAGTACTTGTTTATTCATCCCATTCACCGGCTTTGCTACTGGTTTTCATTTGTTTGTTTACTGTTCTCAATCAGGTTATGATCCTTTCAATTTTCTATAAATGATAGCCTGGTCTTTGTAAAGAAAGAAATAGGGGTGGGGGTAAAAGAACATGTTCTAGTTATAAAACATTATACTTCTTCACTATTAAATGTACCATGCTAGACTCATTTTAAGTAATTTCTTTTTATTCCCACATGTTGTACTGTGCCAGACTAATAGCTCTTAAATTCTTCTCTAAGAGAGTTCACAATCTTTGTCCTGGGTCTGAAACCCTGTTATGTTAGCAACATATAAGATTGCTGGGATTTATATAGACAGATTTGGCAGACTATATATACTTCTTTGGCCAGGGAGATATATCAAATACAGGGTTTTTACTAGAAGAATAAGTCATTTGTAATCTATATGAGTATGTTACAAGACCAAGCATGAACATGGTGTTTTTTCATGTTACTTAAAATTCATATCACTCTTTTCTTTTTTCCCCTTTTACATTTGGGGTTGATTTTAAGGATTTCCTTGACTGACTATCAGCATTTAAGTATGATCATATTTATCTTTCCTAGAAAGTCCACTTCAGAAGAAGAACAACCACCTTAGATACAAGGGCTGCTCCTTACTTACCCTTGCTTATACCAATCTAGGTACCTTCAGTTAAAGGAAATGGAAATCCACACATGATGTCACACTTTCAATAATGCATTATTCTGGAGAAAAAGAACTCTATTATCTAATAAAATTTAATTGGGTAAGTGAATCTACCAATGAAATGTATCCTATACCTATAGAAACATTTATAAATACTGCTTAACTCTAGCAGGAGGTGAATTATGCATGACAAGAAAATCCTGAAAAATTGTTTTGATGCCACAGGTAGCAAAGGAAGAAAAATTTGACCCTATACATCTTAGATCATTCAACAAGGTGTGTAACTGCCTCTTTGGAACACACAGAAATTCAAACCTAAACCTTAACATTGTGCTCAAAACTACAATTCTTACAATTTGATCAGAGTATTTTTCCCCTCAAGAAAGCAGCCTCACAGTGTTGCTGTCCATAGTCTCCTTATACTCTGGAGGAAGTGCTAAAACAAAATGCTTTAAGCACGGTTAAAACAGTGCTTTAAGTCACTCTTTGAATAACCAGTTGAATTCCTGAATATATACTAACCTACCTACACTATTATAAAGGGAAATGGAAAAACTGCAATTCCCTAAGGAATTTCAAGTAAGAAAACAAAGTTCATTTAAATTTGATACTTTTATGACCTAAGAATTGACTATAAAGGGGAATAAAAAGCAAATTAACACTAGATCAATTGCAATATATGACCAGTAATGCAAATATACACAGAAATTGAAACATTTGCATGAATAAGATAATCTATAATGTCTACTGACTATACAGTATTCAAATGTAGAACCAACTAATTTTTCCCTAGAGAGTGTCAAAGTCTTTACCAGCCTTTTTTTTCAGTGGAAGAAATTTTCTAGTAATAACAGCTTGCCTAGAGTGCAGCTAGGTAGCTCAGCGTATAGATTGCAGGCCTGGAGTAAGGAAGACTCATCTTCCCTGAGTTCAGTTCTGGCCTTAGACACTTACTAGCTGTGTGACCCTAGGGAGGTCACTTAATCCTCTTTGCCTCAATTTCTCATCTGTAAAATGAACTGGAGAAGAAAGTGGCAAAACCATTCCAGTATCTCTGCCAAGAAAATTCCAAATAGGATCACAGAGAGGTGGACATGACTGAAACAACTGAACAACAACATCTTTCCTAGACAGTTAATGCTTCAAACCAAAAATGACCTCTGAACTTTAGGCAACTGGGGTATACTCCCTGTAGATTTTGGTTGCAACTGGAGCCAGCCTAGGTATCCCCACAACCACCTCAAAGGCACCCCTTTGAGTCAAGTTAGGCAAACCCTAAACAGGAAGAAGGGTTTGGACAGTATGCAAAGCAGAATCAGTGCTTCTGAAGGGGATTCTAAAACACTTTCTTGGAGCTTTAAAATTTTCTCCCACACTAGCTCCCACCTCAGGTCTTGGATTTCCAGAGCAGTTAGAATCCCATGCAATCTATGCATCAGAATATTCTGGATCCACTCTGATCTTGACCTTCAAAAGCTCTGAAGTGATTTTAAAACTATTAAAGTTGGTACAAGTCCCAAATATGTGGATTTAAGTTCTCAGAACCTTAAATAAAGATATGGACAATTCAGGAAAAATAACTAACTGGGAGCAAAACCAAATAGATTAGAGGCACTAATCCTAGCTTTCACTTAAGCTACCTTTCATAGGTGCTTTTCTCTGATTCTCTCCTTTCTACAATTCCCTATCTCTCTTTTATCTACAACATTTAATTTGTTTATTTGTTCTAGTTTATGCCACTCCCCTCCCCTTTTAACATTCTTTCTTCATGATAGAAATCTGTTAAGCCTAAAATTGGTAGTTCTTGTTAGAATGAATTTCGACTTAGTAATATCCAATAATTGTGAAAGAATGATTAAAATGGAATATTGTTAAGTGAGATGAAATAAACTTCAACAAAGAAGTTCACTAAAGTCTTACTTTTGGTAACGACTCCTTCAAGTCGAATGATATTGGGGTGGTCAAACTGTCCCATGATGCTTGCTTCCCCCAAGAAGTCTCTTCTCTGCTTTTCAGTGTAGCCTACTTTCAGGGTTTTGATGGCTACTGAAATCTCTTTTTTGGAAGGAAGCTTTAAGCGTCCACTGCATACTTCTCCAAATTCACCTGGAAGAGAAGGGGTAAAAGTTATATAAATTCTTTGAATCATATGACTATTGAGTAATAATTTTCCTTTTATTCACTATTTTATGGTTCAGAGCAAATACTTTAATTATAATGGAAGATCATAGTCTGTGAGAATATCTAGGAAATCTCGGTATATACTAAGTACCAAAAGGATATGGTAGGGGCTTCCAAATCCCTTTTATTTCTCCACTATCCTAGTTCCACTATTATAGATTCAGAGACATGGCAAGGCAGTAGGAAGCTAAGATGTTGCACTAGACTTTCTTCTCCCAATCAGGAAATTTCCAGTGTCTCTAGAGACATTTCCTACTTGTGTTATGGATTGCGTCCTCACCAGTATTTCAGATATTCAGCTGCTTTATTTCCACGCAGATGGGCATTTGAACTTGTCGCTGAACCTCTCTAGAAAATGAGGACAACATCTGCTACTGATTTACTTTATATGAGTTTTGGAGGATTACTGAGATACTAGCTATAAAATTCTCTGAGATCCTAGGCAGAAATGTAATCTAACGATATGAAATATAGCATATCATACACGGGACATAGAGATATTGTAGAACAATTCAATTTTTCATATCTTCATTGAAAATATACAAGAATAGGGGGGCGGCTAGGTGGCACAGTGAATAAAGCACCAGCCCTGGAGTCAGGAGGACCTGGATTCAAATGTGGCCTCAGACACTTAACACACACACATACACACACACACACACACACACAAAACCTAGCCGTGTGACCTTGGGCAAGTCACTTAACCCCCAACTGCCCTCCAACCCCCCCCAAACATATATATATATATAGATAGATAGATATAGATATAGATATAGATATAGATATACAAGAATGAAAATCAAACAAAATAATATAAAATAATTATATATCTATTAACCTATAGTATTATATTTTAAATATTCCACAGACTAGAAATAATTATATAAAGCTATTAAAACATATTCTTATGGATAGAATTATTAATCTTTTTGTAATATATTTCATGTTTACTATGAGAAATAGTACCTATCAACATAGTTAGATTTTATTTTTGATTGAGAATATGCTAAATAAAATCATCAGGTCTTAAAGTCACAGAAGATTCCTTTAATTTACTGAAAAACTAACATTTTGAATATACAACTGACATGTGATGGAACGAATTACATTTTACAAGCTTTCCACAGGCTAGGGGCCATTTCTAATGAATTCTGTGATGTTCTTAAGGCTTACTGAAAAGAATATTACAAGAATTTAGCTTGATTTATTCTACTCTGATATATTTTAACCTTTTAAAAATTTTAGCTTCTGATAAGTAGTCCATTTAAAAATGTAACATTCTTAGACTGTCTTTGAATGGGTACTTTTGAGTAATATTTAATGATATTTGGCCACTTCTGTATCAATAAATGATAATTGTATACTTTAGAACTATTTTAATTTTTCAATCTCTAAACTCCTTTATCTTTAGAACAGGTAAAGAGTAATTACACATACTTAATCTCCTGAAACTAATCTCAGAATAAGGAGAGATTCAATGTCATTCCTACTTAGTTTTTGTTTCTCCTTTAACTATAATTGTTGGACTCCTCCCTCCTATGTAAAAATTTGTATCATCAACACATTTATATACCTGAGAGAAACATGCAGAGACTAATGAATGAGTGAATGAGTATAATGGTAATGAAATTTGGAGATGCCCCTGTACTGGCTTGGTTTTTGGGTTGAGTGTTAAAAACCAGAGCTTGTGAATCCTACTTGTGGGGTGGACTTGTTGACATGAAGAGAGAGGGCTGAACTGGGAGGAGCCGTGAACTGGGAGAGAGGCCCAAGCCTAGAGAAGGCCAGAAGGACTTTGGGAGAGCAGTATCCAGTATTGTGGAGGCTGGGTTGCTGAGAGAAAGACTGCTGAGAGCCCGTGGGAGCTGCCCAGGACTTTTGGGAACTGCCACCCAGAACTGATAAGGACTGAGGAGGCATGGCTGTGATGCCGGTATTTTGTCTGTCTGTTTTGATGTTGTTTTGCCAAATTCACCTCATGGTGAAGGACAGTGCTGCTGTTGTAGAGGTCCTGGAACCTGGCTGTTGGTTCAGAAGCCCTGAAGGAGGATTTTCTTGTGGTATGTTTACAGAAATCCTGGAAGAGGGCCTTGCTGATGTTTTGAGGGGTTCTGGGACTGTTCTACAGGCAGAGAGTGACTTGATGAGGACACTGGCTATGGCCTTGTCCCCCCAGGAACTGAGATTGCTGAGGGCTTGCCTCGAGTGAAGATGAAAGAAGGCCCTTTCCTTGGGTATTCAATGCTGAGCTTAACTTTGTTGAAACTTAAGGGTGGATGGCCTTTTGTGC
>JAQQSU010018854.1:0-10391 GCA_028627135.1 Pseudochirops cupreus
CAGTCAATCAACAAGAATTTTATTAATCAGTTACTCTATTCCAGGAACTAAGTAGCTGGGATTTAAAAACAAAAGTGAAGTAAGTATTTTCTGACCTCAAGGAGCTTACATTACAAGGCATGATAATTGTAAAAGATACACAGAACCAGCAGGATTTCATATAGAAAGACTTGAAAACTCTAAGGCCATGCAGCCAGCTCTGAAGCTAAGTAATGCCAATGGCAGTCTCCAGGTATAGAAATCAGAAAAGGAAAAAAAAAAAAGATGAGGACAAAGTGAGAGTCAAATGAAAAAGGCAAAAGAAAGGTAAGAGAACGGTTAATGTGGGAAATATGGGGTGAGGATTTAAGAGTATCATTCAAATAATAATCATATCAAATAATTCAAATTAATCCAGAAGTATATGGAACACCTCAAAAACAGAACATAAACAAATTATCAAGGAGCCCAACACCCTTAATTTGTACAGACACATACTATTCTACTAAAAATTTCCAGAAAAGACTTGAAATACCATTAGTAATAGGTAGCATAAGACCTAAGGGCAACTACTTAATGTGGTCCATAATCTGCTCTAGTTATCAAAAAGGTTAAACAAATCCAGATGGTATTAATCTGTGGTGCTAAAATTTGCCCCATTCTATAACTGACACACAGATAACACTTGGGAAGGGAGACACTGTTCAAAACTGGTTGATTTGGAGACAATGAATGGCATATTGATATTACTGTAGACACTAGATATCACAGAAGGCAGGCCATCAGATGATTAATTCTCTGGACTACAGAAATTTAAAGAATGTCTATTGAGGCATGAGAGGATCCAAGTATGCATTGATGAAAGAATCACCCACATTCTGAAAATCACAGATCACTACAATAGTAAAAATAGGTAACACAGAGGTAATTAGTCACCATATGTCCCATTTTCTCAGAAAAGTTCCTGATTTCACATTAGCAGAGTATAAAAACATTTCCTTCAGATACTCATATGACTTCTATTGTTTCAAAATGGAACGTATTCTTCTTTCTGTGGACTTGCCAAAGCATCTGTTGCATCTAGGAAAGTTTCACTCTCTTTGTGTGGCTCTGCTTCAGCTCAAATCCAATTCACAAGCAAATCAAGCCATCGCCCTCATGATGTTATTGGTCCTCTCTGACAAGGAAAGTCGAACAAACACAACAACTACAATCTAGGAAAGCCAGAGAGATCACATAGCTGGTTTCATGGTTAATTTAAGGAGATCAAAGTCTCTCTCTCTCGGTTTTCATCCTTAAGACATCATCAACATCTGCCAAGGAACACTTTCATAAGAAATATGAAAAATCTAAATCACACTGGACATTATTTTTTGTTCCCAAATGATATGAACTCTTTTATCTTTAAAAGTATGTATTTTACAGTATAAAGGTTTCCAAAGTCCCCAGGGTGCCTTACCATCGGCTTCTTCTATTTCAAAATATCTATAGTTGAAATGAAAAGTGGGTGCATGAGGATTCTTGGGGTGGATGACAGAGCTCACTCCCATGGCACAAAAGGGCAACTGACCTGCAGAGTAACAATAAAAACAAAGTCACTATCTAAAACAATTAAATTAACTATTTTCTTCTGAGTAAAGTTTCCAATTGGCCTTTGAATTTGCACTTTAAAATTTAATTTGCTGGTTATTATGATTATTTAACTTTAGTAGTTAGCATTGGTACATAGCGTTTTAAAGTTTACATAGCACTTTGTCTCATTTGACCCTCACAACAACTTCAGGAAGTAAGTGCTCTTATTATCCCCATTTCACTGATGAGGAAACAGAGGCAGACAGAGATTAAGTCAGTTGCCCAGGCAAGTAAACGTCTGAGCTTGTAAATTCTGAGACTGGATTAATTTGAACTTAGTTCTTTCTGACTTTAAGTCCAACGTTCCATCCACTGGGCCACTTTCCTTCTCTGCCTTATTTTATACACATTTTAATGCTGATAATGAGATAATAAGTGTGCCAGTCATTATCAATAAACAACTCACATTTATATGGTGCTTTAAGTTTTACAAAGCACTTTTCTCACAGCAACCCTGTGAAAACGGTGACTATTATTATCTTCCTTTTAGAGGTAAGGAAAAAGAGGCCTTATAGAAGTCAAGAGACTGGTTCAGGGTCACAAAACCAGCAAGTGTTGGTAATGCATGGAACCGCATCACTAGGCAGCTAGGTGGCCCAGCCTGAAGTCAGGGAGACTCTCATCTTCCTGAGTTCAAATATGGCCTCAGAGACTCACTAGTTATGTGACCCTGGGCAAGTCACTTGACTCCGTTTGCCTCAATGTAAAATGAGCTAGAGAAGGAAATGGCAAACCACTCCAGTATCTTTGCCATGAAAACCTTAAATGGGGCCACAAAGAGTTGGACACAACGGAACAACAAGAACCAGACCACTGTCATTCACGCTAATCAAATGCACGTGTCCAAATGGTCATTTCCAACAACTATCTTAATAATAAATTTAATTTATTTAATAAATTATTTAAATCCATCAATTATTTAATTAATTAATTTAATAAATAAAATCTGTAAGAAAAATCAACCGTTACAATCAAATATATTTTAAAATAATCTGACTTACCATTTTTGGTCTTGAGGATCTTCCCTCTGCTCCTCATTTGTTTTGCTGCTTCCTCAGAAAGATTCCCGTGAACCACAGAAACACTGACTCCAGCTTTTTCAAAGACATGACCATCCTGTAGCACACAGCTGATACCACCTCCTCCTGAGGGAAAACAAAGAAACAAAAAACACATATATAAAAGTGTAGGAAAAAAAAAGTTTAAACCTAAAATTCACAAGAACTAAAGATATTTTTTCATCCACCTAAGTTGTTTAGATTTATAGTGTTAACTGAAGACAAAGGAAAAGTTACAGGCCCTTTCCATATACATAAACTCTCAAAGGGGGAACAGTAAGTGCATTATTTTGTAGGTTTAGTTGGGTCAGGCTTTCTAGACCTCGGTTTTTTCATCTGTAAAAAAGGAAATATTTGTACTATCTTTTTCACAGGACAGTGATGACACTCAAATGAAGTAACAGTATATGTAAAGTGCTACATAAATGTAAGCTATTATTGTTATTTCTACATTCTTAAACTATCATCACATGCTATTAATATGAGATTACTATTAGCCTACTATTGAAACAATGTAGAATTAATAGCCTGCTATTAGCTAACAGCCTACTACTGAAACAATATAAACTGCCACCAGAACAATTTATGTCAGAAAAGAAAAACAGGAGCAAAAAGATTTTTAAAATCAACCTTTTGACAATCTATCAAGGTATTTCATTTATGAGAACTGTTAAGGACCTCAAAACCCTATTTTTTAAAAAAATTCACTCATATCTGTGTACACAATGTTAAAAGTTTTAGTTGGAGTCATCAACACCACTTTAGAAACCAAAGCCAATTCACTAAGCTCCTTTGACCTGTCGGCCTTGTTTATTCATTCAAAGATGTCCTGTGGGTGAAAATTATAATACTTAATTGCATTTAACTTAGCAAGCAGTCTCAGAGACAAACAGATTAAGACATATTTAATGCAGAAAGCCAACTGTTGTAGAACGACGCAGGGCTGTGCAGACCTTCCGAGGACTACTCCTCACAGAGAGACACGCGCAAACAAACTCTGAGGAAGCTAAGATCTCAATGTGAGGGTCAGAACGACAACAGCAAGGAGTCGCAACGTGTCAGTCGACATCTTCAGAGCAGAAAAACTAAGGTGGGCATTTGCAAACTACTCTCAAGGTTTAAAAAAAAAATCTCTTGTTCTAAGAAGAGGAAAAAAAAGGAGGGAGGAGGAGAAGTTGGGACACACCTCTGGAAGAGCTTTGATATCCTGCACGTAGGAGCTCACGCGCAGCCTCCACCCAAAAAAGGGGACTAGTTAATATACAACCTCTACTGGATGGTCACGACTGATTTTAGAAAACGGTCAATATTTTGCTGACTCATGCAAAACGCACCGTTGGCTCTTTGTCAGCCGCTCAATAAACAAGCATTTATTAAGCGCCTACTGTGTGCACTGTGAGCCACTGGCATTTGTGGGCCTTGGAGGAATTCGTAGGGAATCAGAAGTCATTTGACGAGGTCCAGAGCCTCTCACGCCAGGTTTAGCCCACGCTTCTCACAGGGTCCCCTTTCCATCCACCTTACCCCCCTACTCCCTGTCCCGAAGCGGTCACCTTCCTTCCTCTCCCAGCGATCCACGGAAAAGCTGGCGCCCCCGTCCAACTGCGCCAGCGCTTGGCACACCTGCGCCTGGGTCTCCATGATCAGCAGCTCCATCTGGGTCTTCATGTCCCCCTGCCGGGCCCGCAGCTCGGACAGGGAAGTCACGGGCTGGGCCATGAAGGAGCTGCAGCGGAGGGCCAGTTCGTCTGCCCTCTCCAGAACGCCGGACGCGCCCTCAGTCCTGGGGACCATCTCGGCCCGCGCCAGGTGGTGGAGAGAGGCTGCGGCCACCCCGGCCAGCCCAGCCGCCAGCCCCGCCACTAGCCAAGGGGCTCTTCTTGCTCCGCCCCCGACCCCGGCTCCTCCAGTGCTGGGGCCGCAGGCCAGCCCCCGGGTCGGGCCGGAGCCAGCCCCGCCGAGCGGAGCCCCGCAGACGCTCCCAGCAGCCGGGCCTGGGGGCCAGGCGCGCAGCCGTCGGGCGCCGCGCCCCAGCGCCACGCTCCCAAAGCGACTTCGGCTCAGCCTTCCTAGGGACCAGGCCATGTTCCCCCGCACCTTCGCTCCAGCTCCAGCCCAACGCAAAGTGCTGAACCCCGCGAGCCGCCCAGGTGTAGAGGGACCAGGCAAAGAGAAACTAAACCTGAATCCCGCGCAGAGGCCACATGAAGGGGGCGGGGTGAGCGGGGATGCTGGGATGTGTAGTCCGGCCGGCCCCTAGAGTCTCTCTGCCCGGGAAGCGCCTAGCGCTTGGGGACCAGCTGATAAAGAATCGGCTACGAAGCCACCGAGGAGATAAAGGCAGAGAGGCAGGGACCCAGAGACTGGTCTTCTAGATAGTCCTCCAGCCGAAGGGAGGGGGCTTAATCACCCGCTGGCTGTTGGGGGAGGAATGCCCGACTGAAAAGGAGCTTTGCTTGTTAGGGCTGGACGGGAACTCAGTCTTCGGGTCCAACTCCCTCATTTTATAGATGAAAAAACCTAGTCCCGAAGAGAAAATTGACATGTATAATAATAACAATAATAATAAATCAACAGCAAAAACAACAATAATAAAAACTGAATCTGGAAGAAAAAAGTGACTTTGTAGAAGAAGGATACAGCCTTTTAAGGTTTGCAAAGTACTGTAAATATGTTGCCCGGTTTGATCCTCACCACGGTCCTGTGAGGTAGCTTAATGATATACTACAATTTTAACTAGAAGACATAAACAATAAGATACGTAATACACATAGAAATCTGGACCATACTCTCACAGCAATAAACCCAATAAAAAGTGGCTTCGCGCTTAGAGCGACCTATCGGGCAAACTCATGAGAGAGGAAAATCTGTTTTAGGTAAATCACAATTCTAGGCTCCAGGCTTCATGGCTGTTTGGTCCATTCAGGAATATTGATAAAACTAAAGAATGGTTAGGGGAATTTTATCTCTAGTTGGGCATAACATTTACAAACTCTTTCAATTAACCATCACCCTTTTAACAGACATTTAGAGGATGTTAGCCCTTACCGTGAATGGAAGTTCTCTTTTAGATGGCAGACTTCAAAGCTCAGCACACTGGCTATCTCTGAGGTGTATAAACCAGTCTGGTCATTTATTTCAGAAGCCCCTAGTTCAGTCATAACAGAGCTCATGACAGCACAGTTAAAGTGGACTCCCTAAAACACTGCAAAGCCCCCGCTTACGTTTCTTTTGAGCCAGACTGGGCAGCAGGAACTAACAGGATTTAAGAGAAACTTCTCCTTTCTTTTACTAAATCTAGGGGATCCCCAAGACTTTTTGCTAGTAAAGTTAATGTTTCTCTCTGATCAGTCAAGAATCATTTGGCTGCTTCTCACTTCTACACTTGCTTGTCTGTTGGATTTACCACATGTCCCGCACTCTATAATCTAGACCAGACTGGCAACTCCCCAACAGGTCTGGGATGTACTTCTTTGCTTAATTCCAGCCCATAAAGGTGCAGTTTCTCTCATGCACCATGGTCTGCAGGACTCAGGATCCTCTCAAATGTTAGTATTCTCCTTCCCAAATTACCATGCAAACGACTTTGCATAAGTTGGATTTATTACCTTAAGATTTATGCTGTAAATATTTTATATGTATTTACTGCCTCTGTTAGAACATAAACTCACTGTGAATGGGGATTATTTAAAAATTCTTTGTATTTGTGTCCCCATAGCTGGGGCTTAGTAAATACTTGATTGTTTGATACTTTTGCACAGAATATCAAATACAAAATAATTCAGGAAATTGGGAAACTGAGGTTCAGAGGTATTAGGTGACTTGATCAAGGTCATACGGGCAGTACATGACAGATTCAAGATTAGAACTCCAAATTTAGCACTTCCAAGTACAGAGCACTTTCCACTGAACTACAACAAGAAGGAAGAGAGCAAAGCTAACAACCTTGGGGATCAGCAGTCTCCTTTTATAGGACTTGGTGAGGGAAGAGTTTGGTAAACAGTAAAATGCAGTTCCAAGACCAGTTCTTATTACTTATATTTCTTCTTTGACAGGTGGAGTTCCAGAGGGAGTGAAGAGTAAAACATGTGCCAGGCTAGCCGCTGGAGGCTAAGACTTTAATTTGTCCAGGATAACATTTAGCCATTTCTACAATGGAGGGAACTTAATCAAGACTAAGCAAACATATTTGCTTGTTTGTGTTTTCACAGCTAGAATTTAATTGCATATAATGAACTAGCCCAAGAGATGAGTAATCTACCCTTTGGAGGGTAAAAATACTGATATTTAGAGGTAGATTAGCTTCCCCAGGGTATTCTGTATGTAAAGTGTAAGACAGCTGCTAGGTGGCCTTTTCTGGGTGGGTATGAATAAGGGGAAGTCTGGCTGAGGCCCTTTTAGGTGAGATTCAGTAATATCTGCCATGGGCAGATAAGCCCACAGCCTGGGACCACAGCAGTCCCTCTCTCCACTCTGGCTCCCTCCTGATGACCATCAGCCTTACTTCCAGCCTCGCTTTTGCAGCCGTAGTCAAGGGAAGCAAAGTCTGTTGGAAATACCATTTGGTAACTTTTTCTGTAGTCCTGGCCTCCTCTGTGGGCACAGCCACCTGATACCAGACCAAAGTTCTTGTCCCCGTCCCTCACCTCCAAATCCTTGGCATTGTCAAGTGATTTAACATCAGAAACCAATATGGTTTTATTAATGGAAATGGTATTAGAGAAAGTATGTTGCCATCTGTTTTGTTGCTAGATCTTTAGACCCAGAGGGCCTTTTGTCTTATTTCCAGCTGAAACCTTCCATCTGTGTTGTTTCCTTCGTTAGAGTGTGGGTTCCTTGAGAGCAAAGACTGTCTTAATTTTCTATCTTTTTCCTCAGCTCTTGTCACAGTGATAATCATTTAATAAAAGTTATTCCTGTTTTCTTCCACTCCTTCCTTCCTTCCTTCCTTCCCTCCTTCCTTCCTTCCTTCCCTCCTTCCTTCCTTCCTTCCCTCCTTCCTTCCTTCCTTCCTTCCTTTCTTCATTAAAAGGGAATATCACTATTTTTATGCTAGACTCTGGCTTTCCATTGTCTGATCTTAAAAGATTCTATGAAAAGTTAATTTATTTCTAAAATGTGAACATGCAATTCAGTTCAATTTAACACACATTAATTAGGGGTCTACTTCACATAGGAAACTGTGTTATATGCTCAAGATACAAGGACAATCCCTGCTCTTAAGAACTTTACATTGTTCTGTTGGGAAGGAGGAATGTGCTGTGCAATGGCATAAGTACATGTTGGGGAATTTGGGGGAAGAGAGAGCATTAACAACTGGAGAAGGGTCAGGAAGGAAGAAAACATTTTGCACGGGAGGATGCCCCTTACCTGAGCCCTAAAGGAATGCAGGGAGTCTAAGAACCAAAGTTGAGTAGAGGGTACATTCCTGACAGAAAGACAGGTAATGGAATGGCTTTAAGTTTGGGGAACAGCTAAAAGGCTAGTTAGTTATACATAGAGTAAACGGGCTGGTATCCCACTAGGCGTATCACTAATCTTATGAAAATTTTCCCTGAATTCATTTTTTGTACGTTTTTATTGTTTGCCTTTAAAACTCAAGTTTTGTGTTGCAATTATCCCCCCAAAGTGTAGTGCAGGTCCTTTGGGCTCTAAGGTGATGTCCAGATCTCTCCAGTTTTGGTGTCTTCTGATAACAGTGACTAAAGTCCTAGCAACCTCTCTCTTGGTTTACAATAGTATAGTATACAATATAATACCCTTACACTGCCATATGACACAGTGGAAGGTAAGATTCAGGTTAAAAATGTTTTACTTTTAAGAATTTTATTTGTTGTGGTGGTATATGAATGTAGGTGGTGCAGTGAATAGAGCACCAGCCCTGGAGTCAGGAGGACCTGAGTTCAAATACGGCCTCAGACACTTAACATTTACCAGCTGTGTGACCTTGGGCAAGTCACTTAACCTAAATTGCCCTGCCTTCCCCACTCCAAAAGGAAAAAAAAAGAAATGATTAGTAGGTGGATTTCAGAAAACCCTGGACTTAGATGAACTGAGGCTGAGTGAAGTGAGCAGAACCAAGAGAACATTGTACACAGTAACAGCAACATTGTGAGATGACCAGCTTCGATAGACTTAACTCTTCTCAGCAATGCAATAGTCTAAGGCAATTCCAAAGAAAATGCTATCCACAAGTAGAGAAAGACCTACGGAGTCTGAATGCAGATTGAAGTATACTATTTTCTTTTTTTTGGTTGTTTTTTCTTTCTTGTGGTTTTCCCTTTTGGTTTTGATTCTTCTTTACAACATGACTAATGTGGAAATATGTATATGATTGCACATATATATGTGTGTGTATCTACATCTATATATCTATGTATCTATGTATCTATCTATCTATCTATCTATCTATATATTTATCTATATACACACACATATATGTATATAACCTATATCAGATTGCACACTGTCTTGGAGAGAGGAGAATGGAGGGAAGGGGGAAATTTTGGAACTCAAAATCTTGTAAAAGTGAATGTTGAAAACTAAAATTTAATTAATTAATGAATGAAAAAAGAGACTGGCAAAAAAAGAATTTTATTTGTTGTACAATATTTATGGTACTGTAGATTTCATGTGGTATGAAAAGTGAATAATGTATAAATTCAATATTTTTTTAAAAAATCAAGATGTTAGCACAAAGGGTCACAGAATTCTGGGGAATTATCAGTGAGAAAAAATTTCTTGCTTGTTACCAATTTTGTTTTGTGTATTGCATTAAATGGGTTATTTCATGATTACTGTTTGGAAAATGTATATTATCAGAATTAATGGTTTGTTATAAAGAATTGCATGCAGAAAAATGTATGCATTCTTTAGAGAAGGTTTACAGTTTTGGGTGGTCAAGGGAACCTAACCCACTATTTCCCATAGGTTCAATGTTTCAGTATTTTGTATTTTGCTTTTGTGCTGTTTTATGAGAACATTCCCCCTCACCATGAAAATTGAGGATTGATTGTATTCACCTGCATCATTTTAGGCAGGCCACATACCATCTGTGCCCCTCTGTGAAATGAACAAGTTGGTCTAGTTGATCCCTCAAATCCCTTTTACCTCTAAAACTATGATCCTTTGAGTATGTAGTATCCTAGAGGCAATAAGGAGCCATTGAAGATGATTTTGAAGATTAGAGTGACTTGGTCACAGCTGAATTTTAGGAATAGTAACTCTGAGGAGGATGGGTTGGAGAAGGGAAAGGCTGGAAGCAGAGAAATCCATTAGGAGGCTGCTGCGATTTCTGGTGAGATGTGACTGGGGCTTCTGCTAATTGACTGGTAACCATATGAGTGGAGAGAAGGGAACTGAGGAGACAACTTATAGTCAATAGTCCAAGGTATTAGTTACTTGAGGGTTCGTTCAGCAGCTCCCAGTGTCTTCTTTCTTTGTCCTTCACTCCAACCCCTTTTTTTCTTCTGATACTCGTTGCCAATGTCTTCCCAATCAAAACTTGCTCAGAAAAGAATTTTTTATACTTTACAGGACATTTAAATGAATGCCACCTGTGTGAGAGGAAAGAGTTCAGAGTCTGAATCTAAGGTCAGAAAAGGTCTTTATTCTTTCTCATGAGAAAAGACTCTGCCCCTGTTGCCCACCTGGTGGCAGGGAGAGAGCAACAGGTAGAACCCAGTCCATGGTTATATAATCTTCCAATGCAGAAACCGCCCC
>JAQQSU010018855.1:0-10390 GCA_028627135.1 Pseudochirops cupreus
CCCCTTTCTTCTTTTCCCAATATATTCCTCTCACTCCCCTTAATTTTATTTATTAGATATCATCCCTTCATATTTAACTCACCTCTGTTTATACACACACACATAATGTGAATGCATGTGGCTATATATATATAAATATATGTATACATACATACATACATACACATACACACACACACACACACACACACACACACACACACATATATATTTCCTCCAACTATCCCAATACTGAAAAAGGTCTCATGAGTTAGAAATATCCTTCCATGTAGGAATGTAAATACTTCAACTTTAATAAGTCCCTTATGATTTCTCATTCCTATTTATCTTTTCATACTTCTCTTGAGTCTTGTATTTGAAAGTCAGATTTTCTATTCAGCTCTGGTCTTATCACTTAAAGTCCTCTATTTCATTGAATATCCATTTTACCCCTGAAGGATTATACTCAGTTTTGCTGGGTAGATGATTCTTGGTTTTAGTCCTACCTCCTTTGACCTCCAGAATATCATATTCAAAGCCCTTCAGCCCTTTAATGTAGAAGCTGCTAAATCTTGTGTTATTCTGATTGTGTTTCTACAACACTCAAATTGTTTCTTTCTGGCTGCTGGCAATATTTTCTCCTTGACCTGAAAACACTAGAATTTGATTACAATATTCCTATGAGTTTTCTTTTGGCATCTCTTTCAGGAGGCAATTTGTAAATTATTTTAATTTCTATTTTACGCTCTGGTTCTAGAATATCAGGGAAGTTTTCCTGGATAATTTCTTGAAATATGATGTATAGGCTAGTTTTGATTGTGGCTTTCAGGTAGTCCATTTTAAAAAAAAAAAAATCTCTCTCCTGGATCTATTTTTCAGGTCAGTTGTTTTTCCAATGAAGCATTTGACATTGTCTTCTATTTTCTTTTCATTCTTTTGGTTTTGTTTTAAAATTTCTTGATTTCTCATAAAGTCATTAGCTTCCATTTGCTTTATTCTGCTTTTTATGGAATTATTTTCTTCAGTTAGCTTTTGAACCTCCTTTTCCATTTGACCAACTGTGCCTTTTAAGGCATTCTTTTCCTCATGGACTTTTTGGGCACTTGAGTTAATTAATTATTAATAATTATTAATTAATTAAAAATTAATCGATTTTTAAGGGTTTTTTTCAGCATTTTGGGGGGGGCTCCTTCAGCAAGCTGTTGACTTGTTTTCAAGATTTTCTTATATCACTATTATTTCTCTTCCTAATTTTTTCTCTATATTTCTTACTTGATTTTCAAAATTCTTTTTGAATTTTTCCATGGCCTGGGACCAATTAAGTTTTTTCTTGGAGGTTTTGGATGTAGGAATTTTGACTTTGTGATTTCTTCTGGTGGCATGGTTTGCTCTTTCTTGTTACCAAAGTAAGATTCTATAGTCTGCTTTATCTTCCTCTGCTTGCTCATCTTCCCAGCCAATTACTTGGCTTTTTAGCTCTTTGTCAAGGTAGGAGTCTGCTTCCAGTAAACGGGGGCTGTACTGTCCCAAGATTCAGGAGTTTTGCTCAGTCCTTTTCAGAGATACTTCTAGGGACTTGTATATTTTCAACTCTTCCAAGGTGGTATGATCACAGGAGAAGTATTTCCTCCTCTCCTGGTCTATGCTCTGCTCTGTGAGCAACCACAAGCACTCTTTTCTGCCTTGGATGATTCCCTCTGTACCATAAGCTCCACCATGCTAACATTCTTCCTTTCCCCAAGACCTCCACCCAGGACTGTGATCCAAATTAAAGCATGGGCGAAGCTAAAGATTTCTGCCTCAGCACCAGCAAAGAGACTCTTGCACTCCCCCTCTGATCAGCTGCTCGATCCTCCCACTGTCTGTGGACTGAGAACTCTGGAAGCAGCCACTATTGCTGCTGCTGCTGCTGCTGCTGCTGCTGCCACTGCTGCCACCCCAGGTCTAGGGGTGGACCATGCTTCTCTCACTCAGGTTCAACAGATCTTTCCTAGTAACTTTCTAAACTGTCATTGACATTTCGGGGGTTGAGAAGTTTGTAAACTACTACAGCTTCCAGTGATTCAATACCCTGTTACCTGCTCTGGTTTCTCTGTACCAGTATAGCCCATGCTGGACCATGCTTCTCTCTCAGACTGGTGGAACAGACCTTTCCTGTCAACCTTCCAGTTGTGTCTGGCTAGACTTTTTTCCCCTTTGTCATTTTGTGCATTTTTGCTTCTCTAGAATTTGTTTAAAGTCATTTTAAAGGTATTTGGAGGGGTTTGGGGGAGAGTTTAAGCAAGTCCCTGCTTTTACTCTGCCATCTTAGCTCTGCCTCTACCACTTATTTTAATATAGTTTTATTACTCATGAAATGAAATGGTGTTTTCCAAGGTCATTTATAAATTTGCCACCAAATACAGCAGTCTTTTTTTCTGTGTCTAGCTTTATTGACCTCTATTGGGGATATCAGTAGGGAGCATCTCCTACTCTTGGTTATTCTTCCATTAATTGATCTACTATATTATTCTTTCCTTGTTCTATTTCCTATCTGACTAGAACTCATTTAAATGTTCTATAAAGAACACATTTTCTGGCTCCTTATCTATTTTCCCACCATTTTTTATGTGTATAACTCCAAAGATTCTATATTCAGACTTATTTTTCTTTCTCTGAAGCAACAAAGTAGTGTAGTAGATAGGGTGCTATCCCTAGAGTCAGGAAGACCCAAGTTCAAATCCAATTTCAGATAATTACTAGCTATCCCTGCTGGAAAAATCATATCATCTATTTTCCTTGGTCTCCTCAACTGTAAAATGAGAATAAAAACAACACCATTTTTCAGAGTGTTGAAAGATTCAATGAATTATTGATCAAAAAATTATCATATTGCCAGGAACATAGAAGGCATTGTGGAAATGTTTATTCCCTTCTCTTCATCTTCCTTTTTCCTTAGTGATCTCCTTTGGTTTCAATTAAAATCTAGAAGGATATAATTCCAAAGTCTCTGTATCCTAGTTTCTTTCCCTGAATATCTGTCTAGAATGCTACTGGATGTAGCATTGATCAGGATGTACCATCAAACTCAAACTATTTTAAGTAGAACTCACCATTTTCCTCACTAAACTTATCCCCAATATTTTATTTCTAATTTTTTTTCTTAGCAATATGACAATCCCCTTAGTTAGAGAGTTTTATAAACTTACAAACAAATTTTATTTGGTTCTTTCCTTTACTGCACACTCCAATAACTTAAGAAATGTGGTTTCTATCCTTGAAATATCTCTAGTATATATAGCATTGCAAAATGGATTATTTTAATTACATTAAGTTGAAAAGTTTTCATACAAACAAAGCCAATGCAACAAAGATTAAGAGGGAAACAGAAAATTTGGAAAGAATTTTTACAACCAGTGTCTCTGATAAAAGGTTCATTTATAAAATATACAGAGAAGTCAAATTCATAAGAATACAAGTCATTCCCCAATTGGTAAATGGACAAAGAATATGAACAGGGAGTTTTCAGGAAAAGAAATTAAAGACATTTATAATCATGTGAAAAAATGCTCTAAATCACTATTGACTAGAGAAATGAAAATCAAAACAAGTCTTAGGTACCACATCTCACTGGTCAGATTGGCTAACATGACAAAACAAGAAAATGATAAATGCTGGAGAAGATGTGGGAAAATTGAAACACTAGTACACTGTTGGTGGAGTTGTGAACTGATCCAACCATTCTGGAGAACGATTTGGAACTATGCCCAAAGGGCCATAAAAATGTGCATACACTTTGACCAGTAATACCACTTCTAGGGCTGTATCTCAAAGAGATTGTACAACCAAAAAAAAAAAAAGAACCATAAGTAAATATAAGTATAGATAGATAGATAGATAGATATAGATATAGATATAGATATATGTATGTATGTATGTATGTATATATTCATATCAGCTTTTTGGGGTGGCAAAAAAAATGTGATATATGAAAGTAATGGAATACTATTGTAGTATAAGAAATGAGGAGCAAACAAACTTCACAGTAACCTGGAGAGATTTACATAAACTGATGCTGAGTGAGAGAAGCAGAAGCAGGAGAAATTTGCACAATTACAGACACATTGTATCTGTAATGACTGACTTGAATAGACTGGGCTTTTCTCAGCAATGCAAGGTTATACCACAACGCCAAAAGACTCAAGATGAAAAAGGATATCTACCTCCAGAGAAACAATTACAGAGTCTGAATGCAGATTGAAGTAACCTACTTGCTCTCTCTTCCTTGTATTGTTTCTTCTTTGTTGTGGTTCATTCCATTGATTATAATTCTTCTTTACAACTTTACTAACGTTTAATGTGAAGAACCTGTATTACAATGAATGCTGCCTTGGTTTAGGGGGGAGGGTGAAGGAAAGGGAAGAACAAAAAATTTAGAATTCAAAAACTTGTGGAACTTAAAGAACTAAACTAAAAACTAAGCTTAAAGAACTAAAATAAAAATAAATTTAAAAGAAACAAAAAAGGAAAAAAAAGAAATCTCTCTGTCTGTCCTTTTGTACCAGGAGAATTTATCTCCTAATCTCTTCTTTCCTAGGCTCCTACTGGCTCTTTCTGGGAACTCTGATTTATCCTCCATGTTAGTGCCTTTGAACCTTGAGGAAATGTTTATCTGTGTATGCCAGATACACATACATACACACATATGCATACACACACACACACATACACACATATGCATATACACACACATATACATATATGTATATATATATATTTGATTTTACTAAATCTAATTTGAATTTAGATTTTTCTTCAATTATGAATTTATGAAAACATTGTTTCTAAGGAGTCCATAGGCTTCTCAAGATTGTCAAAGGGGTCCAACACACATGTGCACATACATACACATACACACACACACACACACACACATACACGCCTTTGGTTGTTTGCTTCTTAAGACTGAGTCTTATTTAAAAATGAAATTTTCACCATTCTCCCCCATGCGACCATCTCCACTGTGAAGAATACCACTGAATACCAAACTTTGATTTAGAAAATCTTATTTAGAGAATTTTTTTTACTTGTTCATTCTCTCCAAAAGGCATTGACAAAAAGGTTCAATTATCCTAATGTTGGTCTTTTTTTGTTGTTGATATTTATCACGAGTTCAAGGAAAGATGATTAAGTATCTTATGAAATGTTATTTATTACTGCCACTGGCAAATAATGAATTTCTTTATTTCCTTCTCTAAGGAGAATCTATTTCCTATCATTTCATGTATTATGGTTTTATTAGCTGAAATAATATCAACATTGATGTTTCATTTCTTGTTAACTCCATTTTTGCACAAATTACACTTAAAAAGTTATACTCCTCAAAAGTTATACTTTCATTCCTCATGGCATGGATATGTCCATGGGTTTTTGAATTTTAAACTAGCATTGCATATGATCTAACAGGTTTTAATAATATGAAAGTCTTTGAATGTGGTTGCAATGACAATGTGAGTCAGCTGTCCAATGATCAGCCTTGTTAAGTAGGAAATGATTATCTCTCTCAGTTTTCCCCCTCTTTAGTGGTACTTTAACAATATCAACTGAATAAACAAAAGAAATGTGAAATCAACTGAAGTACCATACAACTCCTTTCTTCTCCCACAGTGATGGTGACAGAGTAGGAGAAAATGGTTAAGACATCCAAGACAATTATGGGGTCAAACCATGAGAAACAGTGAAAAAAATATAAAAATTAATTGATCTGTTAATACTCCAGTTGCTAAAATTCTAAATTATAATAATTGATAATAGTAGCTTGCATCTATACTCATTTTATACTTATCTTCCCCAAATGAAGGCCACTTTCTACAAAGTACCCAGTTCTAATTTTGGGACAACCTAGGAAAAGACTATTTTAGTATAACACAAAAATGGAGGAAGGAAGAAATGACACATTTCCCACTACTAATTGAAGAAGGTATTGCCATTTTTGTTTCAGATCAAGTGTTCTAGGTCCCTTGACAGCATTTTGAAAAGTCACTGACCTTACCTTTCTTTTCTGGAGTAGTAAGTTGGATCCTATAACCTAAGCTACTTTACATTTCCACACTTGCAATATGTGTTATATTGACGGGTTCCCTTTCGAGTGCCCTGAGTTAACTTTGTATTATTTCTAATCAGAGTGAACTGTCTGTATTTGTTTTTACTTTCACAGTTCATTAAAGTTCAGGTCCACTGAGCTGCTTATAGTTGTAGTGAAAGAAAGAGACTTTTGCCTATATAACTCACCTTAATAGACTGATAAATAACCATGAAAGTTCTAGCCACTTTCTTTTATTGGAAAGGCAGAGTACTGTCAGACTTAAGTGGACTGGAAACAAACCTGGAATTAATCTGCTGATATCAAGATTTGAAACTGATTATTTCTGAAAACTTCTGTTTGGAACTTTCTGTTGGGAAATAATTTTTTTTCAGAAATCACTGACAAATCATATATGCCTCCTTTGTCCATGTTTTGTGAAGAACTATTAGTACCCAACATTTTGTGCTAAGGAATTCTCTGTGAATTGTGTCAGAATTTTTATTGTTTGATGCAATAAGTCAATAGGCATAACTTAGACAACTATTATGCATCAAAAACTGCTGAAAGAAACCATTTTATCTCCTAATTGAACTAATTATTTGGACAATAGGAAGCAAGGTACCATATTTTATGTTCTCAGAAGTTCTAAAATAATGACTTAAATTTGTTTTTGGCATGGAAATCCAGTAAGTTGCTTAGTATAGTATTTCAATTATTTTTTCTTCTGAAAGTTATTTAAATTATAAGAGAACTTTCCAATTTAGGAGAAAGTTTGATTTAAAACAATAAAAATTATTAAACACCAACTAGGTACAAGGCACCATGCTAGGTGCTGGGAAATATAGACTGAATATGGGTTAGAAGTGTAGGCTAGAGTTTAAAATATGCAAATGACCTCAATAACCTTTAGGAATCAGAAATATCCATAAAGTAAATCTTGATCTCAGTTGTTCAAATTCATATGGCACAGCCAATAAAGGCAAAACACAAAGAATCTTTCCAGCCAGGAATCATTGTGTCAACATTGCTTCATATAACACAACCACTTTGGGTAGGATAGGGATGAGCAAGATTTCTGAGGGTCTTCCCCTCCCACATTGATTCTTTTATGAAGGTCCACTAAATGATCTTTTGCTTCATTTCTTACCCAATCTTTAAATACTGAATGGGCATTGCCTCAGACAAACTAAGAGGCTGGAAAAACTTTAGCTTGAAAAGGCCAAGATCTGCCACTGAAAACAGGACCACCTCCAGTTATCCTGACCTATATCTTGCCACTGGATTCATATGAATTTGGAGGAAAGAATGAGGCTGACAATTTTTCACAATTCTACCTCACTTAAATCCAATTCACTTGCACATCAAGACATCACCTTCCTGATGTCACCAATCCTCTTTCAGAATGAATGAGGAACAGCAACAAGCTACAAGGGACTGAAAGGGGGAAAGGAGTACACCAGAAAGAGGCTGAAATCTTGTTAGTGCTGTTCACTTAAGTTTTGTTTTCAAAGAGCCGCTACATAATGATATGGGTGTGTAACATAAGGTCCTTAAGGTCAGAAACTATTTCATTTTTGTATACCCTGGAACTCTGCTTTGCTGATTGTTGTTGTTCAGTCATTTTTCTATCATGTCTGACTCTTTGTGACCTCATTTGGGTTTGTCTCGGCATAGATATTGAAGAGGTTTCCCATTTCTGTTGCATAAGTCAAGGAACAAATGCTTGTTGAATTGAAGTGAATCAAATGGAAATTGTTCATACTGGTCAGATTATTCAGACAGTAAAATCTCTCAAAATATGAAATCTTTCTCTCAAACAAATTGATGCTGATGTTCTTTCCTTGAAAATTTTAGAGACACGTGAATTGGTAACAACAACTCAGACCCGCTGAATATTTTGGGAACAATAATAATATTGACAATGTTATCAATTCCCTCTAAGCCAATGCTTTATTGTTTTGATAGTCTCTGCCATCAATCACCTATGGAAGGTTAGGTAATTTACATGCTGCTACTTTCATTTTTCAGATAAATAAACTGATGTTAGAAGTTAAGCAACTAGCGCAGTTAGCAAGCAACAAATCTGGTATTTACATGTAGACCTTTGAATCAAAGAACAAGACTCTTATCCCCAAATCATTCTCTCTATGTCAGGGACATTTAGACTAAATGTGTATCATGACACAGTGATTATGATAAAATAAACTATGGAAATACTTTTTGAAATAATATAAACCAAATATTACAGATCATGCTGGCATAGTATAAGCATATTCTTTCTTAGTAGAAGGATAATGAATCAGATGGCTTCAATAATTCTGTATTTAATCTGAATAGAGAACTGAACTCAAAGTCTGAGGACTTGAGTTTGAGTACTGTTTCTAATATTTACTAGTTGTGTAACTTTTGGAAAGTTGTTTAAATTTGCCACACTTGATTTTCCTTATTTGTAAAGTGAAGATAAATAATACCATCTCTTCCAATTCTCTCATTATTAGATAATCAAAAGACATAATCTGTGAAACCACCTGAAAAATTACAAGATACAAAGTATGTATTGGGAGTTCTGTTTATGTTTGTATCTCTAATAGTGTCTAGTATAGTACACTGCACAAAATGAGCTATTAATCTATGGTTTGGGGATAGATGAGGGAATGGATAAATGGTATTATTACTATAGATATCCATGGTTCATATTCCAAGAAAATTACTTTAAAAAATGAATAAATCTGTTAAAGGAACTGGGGAAAAGAAAGTAGGGGAGCTAGAAATGCTTAAAATATTTGAAAGGGAGAAGAAAGGGAGGGAGATTAGAAAGATAAGAGGGGATAAGGTAAGAGTTTGGGTGTAGTGGGAAAAGTCCTGAATCTGGGGGCAGATGCACCTAAAAGTGTTTATTTAGTGCTTTAAGATTTTCTAAGTCATTTACATTATATTATCTCACTGTATTTCCACAACTGTGAGATAAATTCTATTATTATCCAAATGTTATAGAGTCTGAGAAAAGTTAAACAACTTACCCAGGGTACTGAGTTGTCCTGACTGAGACAAGATTTGAACTCTGATCTAAGCAAATTCCTGTTTCAATATGCTCTCCATTACGATATTTGGAATCTGGAGACTTGAGTTTAAGTACTACTTGCACTCCCTTTGGAAAGTTGCTTAGGCTTTTCAAGTCTCAATTTTCATATGTATGACATAAATATAAATAATATGACCTCTCCTAATTGCCTCAGAGAATAGTTGTGGGAGCAAAGGAAATAATGGGTATGAAATCAACTGAAAAGTTACAAAATACAAAACCAGTATATGGAGACATACTTCTCTTTGTATCTCTAATAGTGACTAGTACAATCCATTGCATGAAATGCACGATTATTCTATGTTTTGGAGATGGATAAGTATAAGAAAAGTCAGAAGCACGAGAAATGGAAAAGGGAGAGATTTCATTAAAATAGAGCTTATTAAAAGTCTACTGTTTGATTTGTTCTAATTCTTATTTCTTTTTTATATCAACTAGTAAGTATTTAGAGCCCTGAGTCATTTTTATATCCCCACGTTTAAGTACATAAAAACTTGATGTACTAAAAATAAGAGATGGACACACTCCCATCTTCCACATGGTTGATACTTGGTGAATATGAAGGAATAATTGTTTCTTTCTTTATCTTAAATCTGATGTTTACTGATGGATTTGAAGGTACAGTAAATTTGTTGTTTCTTCCTCTAATGTTGCCAATTTGTCAATAAAGATTAGGAACCTCAGTCATTCACTGTGAAAACAAGAACACTTACATTTTACAACTCAGTAAAACCTTTGAAATTTTATCTCTGAGGTATGGAGAAAATGTGCATATACATGTATATTCACAAGATATTAAAAAATGTTCATTTATTACCATCAAACATTGTCAGTGTTATTTATCTTCTTATACTTCAATTGTTGAACATCTCTAATAGTCAAATGCATACAGGCAGTTAAATTATTTTTTTAAAAGCAAAACCCTCAAAGAATGTGCTTTCAAAGAAAATACAATAAGGAATTTCATAAGAAACATAAACATTGAAAATATAAGAAAACATACAATGTGATCGTAATCAGAATTTAAAAATACTTCTTTAAATAAAAATGATAATGAAATGCTTTAGAAAATGTGACTTTCTCCTTGACACAGCACATCATTTTCCCAGTATATTGGCTATTTGGGGAAAGATACGTGGTAATAATCTCTATTCAATTTTCTATGGTTTATAATTCTGAACACTATTTCAAAAAGCAAAACTAGACAAAACACCCCTCCCCCCCCAAAAAAAAAGTAAAATTTGAACTTCACTTAAAAGTATTCA
>JAQQSU010018856.1:0-10390 GCA_028627135.1 Pseudochirops cupreus
AAAGAAAGAAAGAAAGAAAGAAAGAAAGAAAGTTGTCCCCAGTATTAAAAAGTTTGGGAAGGAGAGACTGATTTCCACCCTCTGCATATTCAAACCCAAAAGTCAGAATGTAGAGATGCTGTAGTATTTCAAGGAACATCTGTCACTTGGGTGTTGCTAGAGGATCCAGATGTTTCTGCTGAAACATTACTGAGTTACCATTACTTAGACCCTGGGGAAAGAAGAGATAGGAGAAGGCTGGGTGGGGTGGAGGGAATACTAACATTGATAAAAGTGAGTATGTCCAATGTATCTCACTGAGATAAAATTTTCCCAGTTGACCCTAATCTCATTTTAAAAATGGAGAACGGACAGTTTATCTTCCTGTGTTTCAATTCATCAAGCAAACTAGTTTGAGTTGCATAGATAACATTACCCTATTATTTTCCATCCTACAATAAGGAAAACAATTTGACCTTCCAGTGTGCTATGAAATAAGAACAAAAAAGAATTCTAAAACCTGAATTATATAGCTCGAGAACCAGAGATGGGAGAAAAGAGTCTCTACCAATGGGGGATGAAAATTAATTACTTTGAAAATCAAAGGAGAATAAACTCTGTAACTAGGTGACATCCTGATGACCATCCATTCATCTTTAGAAGTTCTCCAATGCAGGAATCAGTCAACCAACAAACCTTTATTAAGTGCCTATTTATTATTATATTATTTATATTATATATTTTATATAAATATTATATTTATTATTATATTTATTAAGTGCCTATTTATTATTATATTATTAATATTATATATTTTATATAAATATTATATTTATTATTATTATTAAGTGACCATTTATTATTATATTATTAATATTATATATAAAATTTTATATAAATCTAAATATTATATTTATTATTATATTTATTAAGCGCTTATTTATTATTATATTATTAATATTATATAAGTTTATATATAAATATTATATTTATTATTATTATTATATTTATTAAGTGCCTCAGGCACTGTACTAGACTCATAAAGAGAAGTGAACCGGTTCCTGCCCTCAGGAAGCTTCTATCTAAAGCCTATGGATCATTTCCCATAAACAGAATGGCAGTAAGCAAAGACTCTTTCAACTATGGAGCAGTGGGGTTGGCAAATAATTAGGATTTGTGGATATCTCGGGTTCCAGGAAGCCAAAAGCCTGTTGCTTGCCCCAGGGGATGGATGTCGCCTTCTGAGATCTCAGCCTGAAAACAGGTAGTGCTACAAAAGGACAGGGAAAGAAGCAGAATGAAATGGGCTCTAAATGTTTCTGACAACCATGAAGCTTCTGTTTGGACTCGAAGTTACTAACAGCTCAGATTTAGTTAGCTCTTTCGGGTTCATAGACCACTTTCCACAAAAATAGCAGCATGAGGCCAGGAGGGAAAACGTCCTTTCCGTCACCCCCACTTTACAAATGAAGACCCGGGGGCTCATGAAGGCTAAGGGACCTGCTTGGGATGACAGGAGATGTTGGGATGCAACGTCAGGCTCGCTGACTTTGGACCCGGAGCCCTTCCCAATGCCCCTTTGGGATCTTGTTCTGCACCTCTCCCTTTTAATAGGAACGCTCTCACCATCCTTATCATTTGTGGTCTAAAAAAAGTAAAATGTGGGTAATAAAAATGGGTTTGCTGCAGAACTGACCAGGAGAAAATCAACTGACAAAGAAAGGAGCACGAGTGTGCAGTGAACCACCTTGGGAGGTATCTAACCTTGAAGTTCCCATTTACCTTTTGGCCTGTAAGGCACAGGAAGGAGGCCGTGACCTTGTAAATTGGACAGGTCACTTACTAGCTCCTGAAATCCTGCCAGCATCCTTAAGTTCTCACTGATCTATGAGCTCAATGGCCCTTAACTGATACAGATCACGATTGGGTCTCCTGTCCATGTCCTCCCCAAGCTCAACCAAGGGGAACCTCCCAACATGCTGGGGCATGTGTGTCTTCCTTGCCTTCCCATGACATCCTGAGACTTCCAATGGGGTCAATGGGCTATCAGGGTTATTCCCTTATTTTCATGACATGACCAACCCATTTTTTAACCTTATCTCTTGCTCTTTTATTTGACCACACCTTTTATACATTCGTAAATCCTGAAAGAACACTAGCTCTATAGTCTGAAGACCTGGGTTTAAATCTCACCTCTGACAACACTCATGTGACTTTAGGCAAGTTGCTGTATCTCCCTAGGTCTCAGTTTCTTCATTTGCAAGATGAGGGGGCTGGCCTAGATTAGCTCAGAGGTCTTTTCCAGCTCTGGATCTGTGATCTTAGAAGCCTTGCTTGCACAATGTTATATCCTGTCTCATCCTACTGAACCTCTATCTATGGCCACCATGGTGAAAATGGAATATTTAAATTCAAATTTAATTGAAATTCAAATTCTCCTGTGGATCACACTGCTGTACTGTGAACACTTTGACACTATCTTAAACGGGGAATAAACAATTCCTAAATCATTCTGCCTTTGTCTTGAGCAGTATTTAGCATTTTATATTACCTGTCATGGCCTCATCTGACCAAGGTAATGGGAAGACAAGTATACAATATCTGAATTTGTCATCTCAGGGCTTTAGCAAACAATGACTCTGTTTATGCCACCTCAACTATGGAGAGGGACTGTTGAAAGACTATAAAGGCTGTTCATACCCCCTGCCCCATAGAGTTTCATTATGAATTACATGCCTTGCTTTAATTTTCTCTGCTCTCAGTTCAAAGTGCTGGAATTGAGAACGTTTTCAACTTTTATTTGTGACTTGGCTATTTTCTTTTTGCTGTAGGTTTCATGCTGGTAGCTTTGTATGGGCTGCCGAAGCAGAAATGGATAATAATATCACTGATGGTCACCCCTGAGGACAACGTCAATGTCCTCAGGGGACAGATTAAGGCATCATCCCATCACTTGCATTTTTGCAAGGTGATTTGTATGATGGCTGCATGATTTAAAAAAAAAAACTATTTCCTAATCAAATTGGAGCCTCATGGAGATAATCTTTATGAGGTCACAAAAAGACCCTCTGGGATTCAAACTTAGGCATAATTAGACATAAACAACATTGTCACTGGCTTTCTATACTACATGTCATTTGTTTATTTCCAAATCCGATATAAAGCTTTCCTGTCTTCTATAACGTGACAGTCCATTAAAGAAATGAAATTTTATCTATTATTACAATGATTGTCATTATTAATAACTCAAACTCATAAAACCTTATGGATACATATACATATATATGTATATGTGTGTGTGTGTGTGTGTGTGTGTGTGTGTGTATATATATATATATATATATATATATATGAATGAAAGGTTCTGTGACAATGATCCTATGTAAAACTAGGCTTTGACAAAGAACTTAAAATGAAGCTTACACTTCGGAGAATGACAAATCATGGCATTACTGATTACAAAGACAGGATGTGTCACAGCAAAGACTTGAACAAAGCTTTTCCTCTGTACGCGATTGGCTCTACATCCGACTGGCCGGTCTGGTTATTTGAACTTTGGGTTGTTCCTTGGTGATTTCATCTGAGTGTATGAGTTTGTGAGTGTGTGTATTTCATCTTACCAATAAGATTATAAGCCCTTTTATATCTTTCATTTAGTATAATCCAACACCGTCTAACATAAGAGCGCATAATAGCACACATTCAATAAACACTTACTGAAATGGACCCATTATAATTATCAATGGATCAATATCTTAGTATTTTACAACTCACTTGTCTATCATGAGGAGGTAAGCTCAGGGAAAAGGTTTCACCATCAAACAGAACATTCATTTATCCAACACAAAGTACTCACCTAATATACACAGAGTATTATGCTAGCTAGGTTCTAGTGATTTTTTAAAAATTAAATAATTCCTGCTCTCAAGGGCTGTTGTAACAGGTAAAGCAAGGGCATCCTGTTAAAGAACACATTTTCTAAAGATGTAAATGCCAAGTCAAGTTCACAGTTGAGAGTAAGGCCTAGAAAAGTATCAGTCTTGATATAAAAAAATATATCAGTCTTGATATAAAAAAAAGATATCAGTCTTTTCTACCTTCAATTTGGCAAGTTATGAAGGAAAATTTTTTTAAAATGAAAATAATCTCACAAGCTTCCTAAAAACCTGGGGTCCTCATAAATTCCCTTGCCAAGATAACAAAACAATTTTCTAATTCACCTTAAAAGATCAGAGAAACTGGTCCAAGACTGAAATAACATTAAAAAAAATGCTAGGACTAGTAATTAAAGACTGAAAGGGATCACATAGACCATCTAATTCAACCTCCTTTTTCCCCACTGAGGAAACTGAGGCCGAAAGACAGTAGGTGTTATTCTCAGGGTCATGTAGTATCAAAGCTAGGATTTGAACCAGGTTCTTGGATCCCAGATGCAGTACTCACAGCAGCATCACCAACTTGGAGACCCAGACATGGAAGTGACCTCGGAGGCCATCTAAGGCAACCTTCTCATTTTACAAATGAGTTACCTGAGACCCAGAATAGTGAAATGACTGAAGTGGTCAACAGTCCAAGGGGCCTCTGACCTTCCATCAAACATCGCCAGCTGACTTATTCAAAGGTTCTACTCTTCAACCAGACACCAATGGGGACACCCTGCTTCTAGCTCAGTAAAAAGAAAGACTATAAACCTCAGCCAAGAAAATTTAGAATAAAGAGAAGGTGTTATAAAAGTCTTACTAGAGCTTTAAGCTCTCAAAGCTTAGAAGGGCACTAAGATTTCTGGGAAATCACACCGTTTAAAGAAGGTCTCCGGGACCTAGAATTTCCTTCCCTGTCACACGAAGTGGGGACTAGCCTTCTGGGTGGCCCTGGGAGACTGAATTGGAAGAAACGGGTATAAATCGCTAAGAGTCAATCAGTCAACAAACATGTATTAGGTACCTACTAAGTACCAGGCATGGCGCTAAGTGCTGAAGATACAAAGACAGACCAAAGATATTCTGATCCTCAAGAAGCTCTCTGTCCAACCAGAGAGACAACATGCCAGCAACTATGGACAATCAAGTTATGGACAAGCCAAATGGGAAATAATCCACACAAATGTGCCAGCATTAACTGAAAAGGGATCTCAGCTCAACATAAGGGAAAACTTCCTAATAAGTAGAGCTATCCAAAGAAGGGAGAAGCCACCTCCCAAGTAGTGGGTCCCCTGTCCACTGAAAATCTCGGAAAAGGCTAGAAATATTGTAATGAGGATTCTCTTCCATGTATAGGTTGGATTAGACGCTCTCTGAAACCCCTTCTGATTCTGAACGGTGCCTGGCAATACTAATTACTTAATCAATGCTTGTTGACTGACTGAGTGTCTGAATATTTAAAATATAGATAGAGTTATCGAGATAATTTTAAACTGAAAAGTAATCAGAAAATTAGAACGATATTTTCCTTCTCTTCTTGACAAGTGCACTGGACACTTCGCTGGGCTGCCCGATCATCCATGAATACTGTGTACTGTTTGACTTTGTCCCAAATCAAAATTTCACTTTCCTGCATGCCTCCCCCTGAAAAGGGCTGATCTTTTTGCTGATCAATTTCCCAATGGAGAAAAATACCACAACACCCAAAGTCTGCCAAGGAAACATGTAATCAATTGTTTACACTCAATTAAGCAGAAAATAAAACCCTTCTATTTAGAAAAGGTTTGTCTATAAAACACAAATAGGAATGAAAAAGGAAATGGAAAAGGTAGTTAATGTAGCGGAAAGCAGTCTCAGGTCAAAGTAAAGGGAAATGTAGTATTAGCCCCATGCCCAGACCCCTGCTGCCCATCACCCAATGGCCTTCCCTTCACGTTGGCCATACTGCCCACAGCTCTGCCTTAGTCCTGGATTTGTTTCAGATCATGAGCTCAGAAGAGTATGACATACTCTATACAACAAACCATTTGAAATAAATGAATGGAAAAGCATCTATGAAGTGCTTACTATGTTCCAGGCTAAGGTCCGAGGGTAAAAATAAAAACTGAGAGTCAGTCTCCACTTTACGGAGTATATATTCCTACGTTATATTGTTTTTTGTTGTAGAGGAAGCTAGGGGCTCAGTAGGTAAGAGAACTAGGACTGCAGTCAGATCAAATATGGCCTCAGACACTTCCTAACTGTGTGACCTTGGGCAAGTCACTTAACCTCTGTCTTAGTTTCCTCATCTATAAAATGGGAACAACAACAACAACAGTAACACTAAGAATGATAATAATAATAAAAATAATAGCGCCTCCCTCCTAAGGATATCAAATGAGATAGCTGTAGATCCCTTAGCACAGTGTAAGCACTTAATAAATGCTCTTTCCACCCTCCCCTCCCTCTGTCTCTCCTCCTCCTAGGAGGAATTAGTAATTATTTCATTTATTTTATTTCTATCCCCAGTCCCTGGCACAATGTCTGGTAAACAGCAAGTGCTTAATAAGTGCTCTTTGATCAATAGAGAGAGACAATATGCATTGGGGAATGTTAGTCAGGGAAGAGCAATTTGTTCTATAAAGTCGCTGGGGATGGAGAGTGGAATCATAAGAGAACAGACTGACACACTCTGACCAAGAGTAATAGCAGTATTGATTTGATTATGGTCAAATATAATTTATCATGATTAACTATCAATATCCATTAAAATATCAGTTTCATCCATGATCATCTTTTTTTTTTTTTGCCTTTTGGAGGGCAATTGGGGTCAAGTGACTTGCCCAAGGTCACACAGCTAGTTTTTCGTGTTGAGTGTATGAGGCCAGATTTGAACTCAGGTCTTCCTGAGGGCCGGTGCTCTATTCACTGTGCCACTTAGCGGCCCCTCATCCATGATCATCTTTATGCTAGAATCTTGTTGTTGGAAACTGAATTAAAATGTGAGATGGCAATTCACAGCATAAACTCTTCCCATCTTACTTGACCTGTGAAATGTATGATAATAATAATTATTATGTTATAATGTATTGTTATATATTATTATAATGATTATCCTAGTATTTAAAATGTTCATTTCATTTTATCTTCACATTTACTCTGGGAAGTAGGTACTATTATTAGCCCCCCTGGACAGTAGGGGAAACTGGGGCAGAGAGCAGTTAAGTGACTTGCCCTGGGTCACACATCTAGGCTGGATTTGCACCCAAGTCTTCTGCACTCCCCATCCAGCTCTTTATGCTTCTCTCCAGGCTCTCAACCTAAGATACTTTTAGATGGTGGGATTTTCAGCAAAAGAGTAAAATCGGTGACATTCTGCTCCTGTTTTCAGGAAAAGCAAACATGGCAAGTCAAGATTATTTATCAAAGGGACAAAGCCAGACACACAAGCTTCTTAGCACAGAGGAGGAGATATTCTGAGTAAGCCCGAAACATCCCCTTTTCCTCAGCATTAACCATTTTTCACTGGGGCTTTTGTTGTTGTTGGACCTTGTGCAAATCCACGAGAAACAAAATTCAAAGATCATTCCCACAGAGTTTTACAGAAGTGGCATGTTACCCTCAGGCAAAATATGGCCGAATATAAACATCTTACTTCTTCATAAAAGAAAAAGAGAAACTAGAATCTTCTTGGCGCTATGAGGAAAAGACTTCTCTTTCCTCAAGAAGAAAGGGGAAAAGGATCAAAAAAACAGATTCAGTCCTGTACGGCATGGAGTCCTGCAGAGCCGACAACAGCCCAACTACTGGTTTTCAGAAGCATCCTCAGAAGAAACTAATCTTCCTTGAAAACAGGATTACAGGAAATAAACAGAAAGAACAGAAAAACAAACTGGAATACTACTCCTTTTTGCAAAGGTGGGGGTCTATGGATATGGAATACAGCATACACTGTCAGATATAACAGATGCGTCCCTTGGTTTTGTTGAACCATTCTTTTATCTCCTTCATTTTTAATTTTTGTTAAAAGGGATGGCTTGATAGAGGGAAAGATATTCAGAAGTAAAGGTGGTATAAAAATAAAAGCTAATAAGAAAAAATTTTAAGATAAGAGAATCGTCACTGGTAGACGACATAACCACCATGACTCATGATGCATATAGGTCTCATTACTGAGTCTGCTCCTGCCCCATCATAGTTATCCTGTCTCCTGCTAAGCATAAAGGCCATAGTAGCAACCATAATTAGAAATATGGAGAAAATGGAGAGAGAAAGGGATTGAAAACTGCAAGGTCCGAGCAGAAGAAACAACATGTAAACTAGACAAGATAAATGTCCTGGGATCTTTAATAATTTCTTATTTCTACTGGCATTAAAATCGCCCTTCCATGTGGAAATGTAAGTTCCAAGGTAGCCTCTCTTCAAGGAAAGATTGTTGTTAGGTGACCAATGGATTGGACTATTTTTTTCCTAGGTGTAAGGCCATAGATTCATAGGAACAACTTTCCAAAGGTCTAATCCAGTGGTTTTCAACCTTCCTAATGCCGCATGTTGTTCCTCATGTTGTGGTGACCCCCAACCATAAAATTATTTTTGTTGCTACTTCATAACTGTGATTTTGCTACTGTTATGAATCTGTCTGATATGCAGGATGTATTTTCATTGTTACAAATTAAACATAACCCACAGGTTGAGAACCGCTGGTCTAATCTAAATCAAGAGACTGAAGATTGGCTCAGGCATTAATCCTTATATAAAATGGCAGTGTAACTTTGACTTTTTAACAATTTTAACAATTTAACAAAGTTAAACAAACTTTAACAATTTGGACCTCAGTTTCTCCAGGTGCAGAAGGAGAAGGTAGGACAAGATGATCTTTAAGGCTTCTAATAATATTTCTGAAGTTCTAAAATTATTATTCTCTATCTTACATCAAAGTTCTATAAATCGGAGAGAGACTTTTTCATTGTTATTGCATTTCCCTAATAGACTTAAACAAGGCACAAAAATAGTAAGTCTGTCAATTCAAGGGAAGTAGGCATTCCAACTGGCCATTAGGCTTTCGACAGACTACACTGCCAAATGACCAACTCTTTCTTTTGAAAACAGCTATTTTGCTGACTTGGGGCCCAACCACATTTCTCTAGTTCCATGGTCTCATTGTCCCTAAATAGGTTTCAGGGTAAGAGCCAGCCAGTAATGGCTGACGTTGTTTCCATTCTGACTTATTCCCTTTTGCGTTCTGCAAATTATTCCTTCCTGGCAGAGGTTGCTCAGGAAATGAGGGCTCTGGCATGGATATACAAGAGAGAAGAACACATTCCCAGCATTGGTGCCATGGGTAGTGGCCTCATAAAGCAGGGTCAGTCACATGCTAAGTGCTCATTCACTGGACAAAGCTCTGAATCCACGAATGATATACTCAATCAAGAATAGCAGTATCTTTGAACAAAGAGGCTTTCTTGGGCAGATATTTGTGTTTTCAGGTTGGGTACAGGAAAAGGCAAGACGAGGAAACAAAAAGAAAAATCAATTTTACCTAACCTTCTCCTCCCCAAAAAACAGCAGACAAAAGGAATGAAAGGGGACGATGATGAATTCAGAGACGAGTGGGAAGACCTATGTGAACGGATGCGAAATGTAACAAACCAAGCTGATAAAATAAAAGACATAATTACGACAACGTAAAAGTGAAGAACCCTAAAATAATGAAGAATGAATGTAAGAAAATTACAAAAAAATTCAGTCTCAAAGAAGAGATTTTAAGAAGACACTCCTTCCCAACCCACACACAATTCCTTTGCAGACAGGGGGAGGGATGTGATCCAAAGATGGGGCACACTACATACATCAAATTTTTTTTTTATGTGCTCATAGATTTTGCTGATTTTTCTCCTCTTTTCCATGAAAAGAAATCCTGTATTATACCATAGTTCTTTGATACAAAGAAGATACAAAGCAAAATAAAAATGAAAGATTTCAGTGAAAATCTATTTTTAGAAAGGATTATATAAATATACAGGGGATTTAAGGAAATAGAAAAAATGTACATTACATGGTAGGTAGGAATTTGTGCTGAATTTGACAAGACTTAACCTGAAGTCCTAGTCCAATGTCTCATTATGGCATGAGGTAGTTGAGATGAAGTAAGATTTCCTTCTGCTCAAGCTGTATGATTTTCAAACTCTCTCATAGTTAGGAAAGGGCTTGCTTGGAACTTAGATTTATTATACTCTGTTAAGGCTGGTAGGAACAATATCATTCTATATATCCATTAATTAATCAGCAAGTGCCAGGGGCTATGCTAGAGGCTGAGTAGATTAGCACAAAAAAATGAAAGGATTCCTACTAGCAAGGAGCTTAAATCTAGTAGAAGTTGTAGTTGTAGTTGTGGTGATGGTGGTGGTAGTAGCAGTAGTAGTAGTAGTAGCAGTAGTAGCAGTAGTAGTAATAGTAGTAGTAGTGGTGGTAGTAGTAGTAGTAGTAGTAGTAGTAGTAGTAGTAGTAGTAGT
>JAQQSU010018857.1:0-10390 GCA_028627135.1 Pseudochirops cupreus
CTCCTTCACTCCTCCCGTCCAGTTGCCCCCCAGGGCACAGCCGCGGCTTCAGGGCAGGCTGGTTTCAGTTCGCAGTGCTGATATGGTTCCTCATAGCCGAGCTGACTTTAGTGGGAAGTATCTTTGTGTGCATTTTGGAGTTCTAGGATTGGTTTAGAGTCCTATTTTATGGGTATTTGGGGGTGGCTATGTGAGAGCTGCGATATGTTGCTGCTACTACGCCACCATCTTGGCCAACTCCTACTTCTTTAAAAGCACTGTGGATGGGGTTAGAGACTGTGAGAAAGCCAAGAGCTCCTACACTCACCTCAGAAAGCTGCTTTGGCTGCACATCCAAGCTCTCTTCAATTTCTTGAAGTCACCTTCATTTGTTGCCCTATTATTGAGATATAATTAGTTCAGTACTGGATTTGGAGTAAAGAACTAATATCTATCAATCACTTAAACATTTATTAAATACCTTCTATGTGTCAGGTAGAGTGCTAAGCAATGAAAATGCAACCCCCCCCCCAAAAATAAATAAATACGAAACACAGTCTCTGAATCTTACTATCTAATGGAGAGATAAAATGCAAAGAAAATAAACACAAAGGAGTTATATACAGGATAAACAAACAAAAGAACTAATAGAGGGAAGACATTTAATTATGAAAGTTTATTGAAAACTTCTTCCAGAAGGTGTGATGTTAGTTTGGACTTAATGGAAGCCAGGAAGGTCAGCTGTCAGAACTGGAAATGGAAAGAATTCCAGAAACTAGGGATAGCCAGAGAGAATGCCTGGAGTGAAGAGAAAGAGGTTAAGAAGACCTGCATTCAAATATTCTCTCTGATCCTTATTACATGTATGACCATATGCAAGCATCAGGTTTTGCTCTTTGTTTCAAATAGAGATCATAATATCAGTAGTACCTAGGGCACAGGGTTGTGAGACTCTAATGAGTTAAGCATAAACCTTACACAAACCTTGAATCACTATTTCAATGTTTAAGGGAAATATTTTATGCTGTGTATGCCCACTCTCACTCTGTTCATTGACTAGCTGTAACAAGGAGAACAAAGACTATGTGTACTAGGTTGTCCTTCTCCACGAAAATGACATTTTTCTTCTCCAAGCATGCTATTGCATTTTCCAGGTCTGTGTCCAAAGGTTGGCCATTTCACCATTATCTCCTTCCTAGGTTGCTTTCTGACCCAGTTAGCTATCCTTTGTAGTTAAGTCATTTTCAAGACACTCAAGTTATTTTGAGCAGATTCAAGATTTCATTTTAAATTTATGCCTTTATGTACAGTAGATGCTTAATTAAGTGTTTGTTTTAAAAATAATGGATACAGAGGGCAGAGCCAAGATGGCTTGTCTTCATAAGCAGAAACTTTTCTGAGCTCCTCCATGAATTCCATCACTAACCTCTAAAAAGTGAATCTGACTGGATTTTAGAGTGACAGAATCCATCAGAAGACAGAGAGTGGCAGATTCCCAGCCCAGGAAAGCTCCCATGTAAGTTTGGGAAGGGGGAGCATGGAGTATGTGCAGGCTACACCAGCTTAGATATGAGAGTAGAGCACAGCAGAGTGAGAGCAACCCACCTCCACCCCCCAGCCAGCAGTTTCACCCACCCCAATGCTAATTCACAGACATTTCACTGCTGCACAGAGGATCAGTCAGAGCTGGGTAAGAACAAGTGCAGGGCCCACAGGAGCAGCTTCTCCTGGGGCTCTCAGTGCACAGCTGGATGTCTAAAAATCACCTACCTAAACTTCTGGGAGCTAAGATATCATAGTAAACCCCAGCTGCTGTAATTCCCTCTCCCTGATTCTGAAAACGCAGAGATTAACACCCAACCCATTGTAAAATCCTGAAACAGTTGAAACTGTCTCAGGCTTGGGAGTCCTAGAGGAAGGGTATGACTGAAGCTGTGGGAGAGGCCTCCCAACAAGCCGCACCTCAGCTGACTAGTGGGAGATCCCAAAGCCTGGGGGAATAGGGGGTGAGCCAGCAAACACTAATAAAAGAATACCAGCACCACAAGGCTTAGAACCACCAGGGGAATCTGCAGACACCGGCACTGCAGGCCACCAGTTGCTCAGCCTGACTGAACTGTAGCCCAGGGACATAGAGGTGGAAAATGGAAGTGGCCAGACTACCCCTGCTCAACATATTACTCTGTGAGCCTCAGGGTAACCCAGGGGAAACACTGAGAGACCTGGCCTTGGCTTCAGTCTAGACACTCAGAGGCTACAGCACACAAAGTCAACAATCAGGCCTTTAGTTTCAAGCTTGAGAATCATGGGTCAGAGCCCTCTATACCTCAGAAGCAGAAACCCACTCTCAAAGGCAGAACATAGGCAATCACAAAGGGCAAGAAGGAGACTGTGAGATTGAGAATGATACAATCCTATTACAGTGAGCAACAACAACCAAACTGAGAGGACAACATGGACTTTATACTCACACCTGAAACCACAGAAGGAGGTATGAACTGGTCTCAAGAACAAAGGCCATTTTTGGAGGAGCTTAAGACTTTAAGAGACAAATTAGAGAGGCAGAAGATCAATTTAAATCTGCAATGAAGAAATAGGAAAAAAAATCTCATTGAAGAAAATAAATCTTTAAAAAGTAAAATTTGTGAAGTGGGCCATAAGGTTCAAAATCTAATGGGAGAAAATGCCTCCCTACAAAAGGAGCTTCAAAAACTAACTGAGCAAATAATTCACTAACCATTAGAATTAGTCAAATCAAAGCTAAGGACTCTATGACACATCAAGAGTCAGTCAAACAAAATATAAACACTGAAAAATTTGGGGCAACTAGGTGGTGCAATGAATAGAGCACTGGCCCTGGAGTCAGAAGGACCTGAGTTCAAATCTGGCCTCAGACATTTAACACTTACTAGCTGTGTGAATTCGGGCAAGTCACTTAACTCCAACTGCCCTTCAAAAAGCAAAAAAAAGAAAAAGAAAAAAAAAGAAAAAAACCCAACCTGAAGACTGAAAAATTAGAAGAAAGTGTAAAATATCTCATTGGAAAAACACCTAACCTGTAGAACAGATCTAGGAGAGATAGCCTAAGAATTACTAGTCTACCAGAAAGCTATGATGAAAAAAAGAGCCTATACAACATCCTCCAAAAAGATCGTCAAAGAAAATGGTCCTGAGGTCCTAGAATCAGTGGGTAAAATAGTTATTGAAAGAATTCCCAAGAACCTCTTGAAAGAGATCCCTAATGGAAAACTCTAAGAAACACAGTAGTCAAATTCCAGAATTACAAGGTCAAGGAGAAAATACTGCAAGCAGCCAGAAAGAAACAATTCAAATATTGTGGAACAACAGTCAGGATTACATAGGACCTGCCAGCTTCTACATTAAAAGATCAGAGGGATTGGAATTTGATATTTCAAAAGGCAAAAGACCTTGGACTGCAACCAAGGACAAACTACCCAGCAAAGCAAGCATAATCTTTCAAGCAAGGAGATGGTCAATTAATGAAATAAGAGATTCCAGACTTTCCTGATGAAAAAGCCAGAGCTCAATGGAAAATATGATCTCCAAATAAAAGACTCAAGAGAGACATGAAAAGGTAAACAAGGAAAACAAAGAGACAAATACATGCACGCACACACTCACACACACACACATGCACATGACTTGTGATTCAATAAGAGCAAGCAATTTGTTTACATCCCTATATGAGAAGCTGATTGAATATTTCAATATTGAAATTTATATAATTATTGCAAAACTTAAAAGGAATATACATAGATAGAGGTTGTGGGTATAAATGAACTAATCTGATGTTTAAAAACCTTATTAAGGAGTACAAAGAAACTGTAATGGGAGAAAAGGAAAGGATGAGGCAAAAAAAGAGTAAATAAATCATACTGCAGTAGAGGGAAAGAAGGGAGGGAGATGAACATCATATGAACTGTATTCTCATTGGTTCAAGTAGGAATCAACATAATCAGTTAAGCTTACAGATCTAATGTGAAAAGACAGAAAATCTAATTATAATAGAGAGAAATAGGGAGGGGGAAGAGAACCATATGAAATTTACTCTCATTGGTTTGGGTTCAAAGAGGGAATAACATACTCCATTAAGTATGAAAAATTTTGTGCCCTACAGGCAGTAGGAGGAGTAAGGGGGGAAAAAGGGGTGGTGGTTAGAAGGGAGGTAAATAGTGGTAATAGGGAAGGGTAGGTAAAGCGAGGGGGGCACAGGGAGAGAATATTGAGGGAGGCAGTGGTCAAAGGGAAAACTCTTAAAAAGGGAAAAGGAGAAGGAAGAAAAAATACATAAACAGGGGAAGGAACAAGATGGAGGGAAAGACACAGATAGTAATCATAACTGTGAATGTGAATAGGGTAAACTCTCCCATAAAACAGAGACATATTACAGAATGGATTAAAAAACACCATCTTACAATATACTGTCTGCAAGAAACAGATTTAAAACAAGAGGATACACACATGGTTAAGATAAAAGGCTGGAGTAGAATACATTATCCTAAAGTAACAAAAACAAAGGTATCAATCTTCTTCCTTTTCTTTTGGAGGGCAATTGGGGTTAAGTGACTTGCCCAAGGTCACATGGCTAGTTTTTTTGTTAACTGTCTGAGGCCGAATTTGAACTCAGGTCCTCCTGAGTCCAGGTCCAGTGCTCTATTCACTGCACCACCTAGCCACCCCAATGAGCAGCAATCTTTATTTCAGATAAAGCAAAAGCAATAATAGATCTGATTAAAAGAGAAAAGGAAGGAAACTATATCCAGCTAAAAAAACAGCATCGAGAATGAAGCAATATCATCACGTAACATACATTGCAACAAGCAATACAGCATATAAATTCCTAAAGGAGAAGTTAAGGGAGTTAGAAGAAGAAATAGATAACAAAACTATACCAGTGGGGGATCTCAATCTCCCCCTCTCTGAACTTGATAAATCTAACCTCAGAATAAAGAAGAAAGAAGCTAATGAGGTGAATAGAATTTTTGAGAGGGTAGATATGATTGATCTCTAGAGAAAAATGAATGGTGATAAAAAGGAATATACTTTCTTTTCAGTGGCACATGGCACATACACAAAAATTGACCATGTGCTAGGGCATAAAAACCTCACAATTCAGTGCAGAAAGGCAGAAATATTAAATGCATCCTTTTCAGATCATGATGTAATAAAGATCATATGCAATAAAGGGCCATGGAAAGATACTACAATCTAATTGGAAACTAAATAATTTAATCCTAAAGAATGAGTGGGTTAAACAAAAAATTATAGAAACAATCAGTAACTTCATTCAAGAGAATGACAATAGGGGGCAGAGCCAAGATGGCAGTGTAGAAATAGGACTTCTGTGCAGCTCCACCTTCCACCTCCCCCAATACATGAAAAAATTACTCTAAACAAACTTTAGATCTACAGAACCCACAAAGTGACAGAGCGAAACAAATCTCCTGCTGAAGGAAGCCTAGCAGGCCAACAGGAAGGGCCCAATGCAGTGAGCTGTGAGCCAATGGCAGCCCCTCCTGAGCCATGGTTTTAGCCCTAGGGCAGCCCCTATAAGCAGTGGCTAGAGCAGACTTCATGAGAGTAAATCACCAGCATCAGTAGTGGTTTCCAGACTTCTCAATCCATAAATGCCAAAGACAAAATAAAAGATCAGTGTGGAACTTGTTTTGTCAGGGGAGGGGACAGAAAAGTGCAGTCTGGCTGCTACACCCAGAGCAAGAAGTGCGGGAGGTGTGTTGCTTGCAGCTGCTGCCTCGTGGCTACTTTAGAGCTCCTGGCCTGCAGATTGTAAGGCAACCAAGCAACCATTCAGAGGCTAAGCACTCTTGCTTTCAACTGCTTGTATATGAATCATGGGAGTGTGTGACCAGTGAGCCAGAGCATGTGGGGGCTGTAGAGAGGGCATCCATCTAATAGCTCCAGCAGCTGCAAAAATGGCAGTGATTTGGGACATAGCTATCTCCATTCTTGAAGCAGAGTTCTACCATGACAAAGAGCTCAAAAATCAAGTAATTGGCTGCCAATATGAGCAAGCAATGGAAGCGCAAACAGATGATAGAATCATTTTTGGGGGACAAAAAGGATCAAGGTATGGAGTGGGAGGAAGACATTGAAGTCAGAACCCAGGCATAAAAACCCCCAAGAAAAATATGAATTGGTTACAGGTCAAGGAGGAGCTCAAGAAGGATTGTGAAAATCAAGTAAGAAAAGTGGAGGAGAAATTGGGAAGAGAAATGAGAATGATGCTAGAAAGTCATGAAAAGTGAGTCAACAGCCAGCTAAAGGAGACCCAAAAATACACTGAAGAAAATAATACCTTAAGAAAAATAGACTAACTCAAGTGACAAAAGAGGCTCAAAAAGCCAATGAGGAGAAGAATGCTTTAAAAAGTTGAATTTGCCAGAGGGAAAAGGAATTACAAAACTCACTAAAGTGAATAACTCCTTCAAAATTATATTGGAACAATTGGAAGCTAATGACTTTATGAGAAATCAAGATACTATAAAACAGATCCAAGCAAATGAAAAAATAGAAGGCAATGTGAAATATCTCATTGAAAAAATTGCTGACCTGGAAAATAGATCCAGGACAGAAAATTTAAAAATTATTGGACTACCTGAAAGCCACTATCAAAAAAGAGCCTAGAAACCATCTTGCAAGAAATTATCGAGCAAAATTGCCCTGATATTCTAGAACCAGAGGGTAAATTAGAAATTGAAAGAATTTTCCAATCAGCTCTTTGAAAAGATCCCAAAAAAGAAAACTCCTAGGAATACTATAGCCAAATTCCAGAGTTCCCAGGTCAAAAGGAAAATACTGCAAGCAGTCAGGAACAAACAAATTGAGTATTATGGAAATACAATCAGGATAGCATAAGACCAACCAACTTCTACATTAAGAGATTGAAGGGCTTGGAATGTGATATTCCAGAGGCCCAAGGAGCTAGGACTAAAACCAAGAATCACCTACCCAGCAAAACTGAGTATAATGCTGCAGGGGAAAATGTAATAATTCAATGAAATAGAGGGCTTTCAAGCATTCTTGATTTAAAAACCTGAGCAGAACAGAAAATTTACCTTTCAAATACAAGAAGAAAAAGAACCATAAGAAGGTAAACAGGAGATATAAATCATAAGGAACTTATTAAATTTTAACTATTTATATTCCTACATGGAAAAACAATAATTGTAAATTATAAGACTTTTCTCATTATGAGGATAGTTGAAGGGAATATATATGTATGTATATGTATACATATACGTATGTATAGGAGAATGTATATGCAAATATATGTGAGTATGGGCACTTGTATGTTCATGTATACATAGACAGAGGGCACAGAATGAGTTGAATATGAAGGGATGAAATCTAAAAAATAAAATTAAAAGGTGAGAGTGGAATTTATTGGGAGAAGAAGAAAGGGAGAGATAGATTTCTATGTACTCTGGTCTTTTTATCAATAATGCTTAAAACTCCTCTATTTCACTGAATCTATATTTTTCCCTTCAAGTATTATGCTCAGTTCTTCTGGGTAGGTGATTTTTGGTTGTAATCCTTGCTCCTTTGCACTCTGGAATATCATATTCTAAGCCCTCTGATCCTTTAATGGAGAGGTTCCTAATCTTGTGTTATCCTGACTATGGATCAACCATACTTGATTTTCTTTTTTTTCCTGGCTGTTTACTATATGTTCTGCTTTACTTGGCACCTCTGGGATTTGGCTATATTTCTGAAAGTCTTCATTTTGGCATTGATTGGTGAATTCTTTTAATTCTTTCTGCTTCTGGAACATCAGGGCAGTTTTCCTTGATAATTTTTTGAAGATGATGTCTAGGCTCTTTTTTTTTAGCACAGTTTTCAATTAGTCCAATAATTTTTTAAATTATCTTTTCTGGATCTATTTTCAGGTCAGTTGTTTTTACAATAAAATATTTCACATTGTTTTCTATTTTTATTTTGTTTTTCCTTTATTGTTTCTTGGTTTCTCATAAAGTCATTCATTTCCATTTGCTCCATTTTAATTTTTAAGGGATTATTTTCTTCACTGACCTTTTGAACTTCCTTTCTCATTCAGCGAGTTCTGTACTTTAAAGAATTTTTTCTTCATTGGATTTTTGGACCTCTTTTACCATTTGGCCTATTCTGATTTTTTAAGGTGTTATTTTCTTCAGTATTTTTTTAGTCTCCTTTACCAAGCTTTTGACTGATCTTTCATGATTTTTCTTGTATCACTCTCATTTCTCTTTCCACTTTTTCCTCTGTCTCTCTTACTTGGTTTTCAAAATCTTTTTTGGCTATTCTATGGCATGAGACCAATGCATATTTTTCTTAGAGGCTTTGGATAAAGGAGCTTTAACTTTGTTGTCTTCTTCTGAGTGTGTGTTTTGATCTTCCTTGTCACCATAGTAACTTGCTACAGTCAGAATGTTTTTCTCTTGTTTGCTCATTTCCCCAGCATATCATTTGGCTTTCCAGTCTTTATTAAAGCAGGATTCTGCTTCCAGGGTGGAGGGTGCATTGTCCCAAATTTTACGGGGTCTGTGCAGATATTTTCAGAGTTACTTCTAGGGACCTGAGAATTTTCAGTTATTTCAAGGTGGTATGATATAAGGTGAGGCATGTTTACTCCTCTCCTGATCTGTGAGTGACCATGAATACTCTTTTCTAGCCTGGATCAGTGAGAATTGTCCCTGTTCCATTGTAGACACAAGTTCTGCTAGCCTAGTGATATTCTTGGTCTTAGGACTGCCACCCAGAACTACAACCATGATCCGAGTATAGATAAAGTAACACAGTCCTTCCTTAATGCTGGCAAAGAGTTCCCCTCTCCCGCCATTATCTCATTCTTATTAGTTGTTCAACTTCCTTAACGTTTGTGGACTGACAGCTCTGGAAGCAACTGCAGTTGCTGATTCTATGGCTCCCAAGGGTAGCTGAGGAGCTGTGCTTTTGTTGCCTGAGGTAGACTGTGCTCCACTCTCACCCAAATAAGACAGATCTTTCCTGCTGACCTTCTAAGCTCTCTTTGGTTTCTGTGGGCTAAGTGGTCTGTAAATTACCACTGCTGCCACCGATTCAGTGATCCAAGGGCCTGTTCCTGGTTTACTGGGGCCCAGTCTGTACTGTTATGACCTGTGGTAGATTGAACTCCTCTCTCACCCTATCCTGTACAATTGACCTTTCCTGCCAACCTTCCAAGTTGTCTTGGAATGAAAAACTTTTTCACTCCATCTTTTTGTTGGTTCTGCCACTCTTGACTCTGTGTAGAGCCATTATTTAAAGATTTTTGGAAAACTATGGGAAAGAGTTCAGATGTATCCCTGCCTTTACTCTGCCATCTTGCCTCCACCTCCATGATGTGTATTTTCTTGAATTTAAAAAGCAAAAATCTCTTGAGACAAAAAGAAAAGATTTAGCTTTTACAAATTTGAGAAGTTTGATGGCAAACAAATAATCCTATCCAAAGAAAGTTCTCAGTCCTGACATTGTATTACTTAAGACAAGTTATGAGGGAAAGGAAGAAAGGCATCACCAGTTAGAAGAAAATTCTACAGAACACACTTTCTGAAGTGATTAAGTCAGTACCTAATGAGAGAGGAAGATTTTCATCACCAGGCAGTCAAGGCTTTCCCAAGACCAAAACTGGCTGCCAGTAAAAGTCAAGGAAAAAAAAAATTTAAAAAAAACAAGAGTCTCCCATATAGTGCTATACTCCTGACCACTTGTACTGGAATAGCTGAAGAGATGTAGGAAAAACTACACATGCACAGGCATCACAAAAGACTACAGGTATAGATAGACCACAAAAAGAGTACGTAATTCTTGATGACACATTTTGAAAACCACACAGAAGAGGAGCCACCCCATTGATATCTTTTAGAAACAATATAAAAATAATTATACTTATGACTATAAAATACTGATAATTCTTATAAGGCAGTATACCATTGGAGTAAATATGTTTGTTTTCCAAGGATTGGTTTAAGGCTTCTATTCAGTATTTTTGTTCTAAACTGCTCTGACAGGATGGTTGCAAAGAAGTATACTACAGATGGCATATTTGAATTTGAAAACATCTTTTGAAATTGATAATGAATTTTTAAAACAAAAACATGCTGATTTTCCACAATAATTTTACATGAGTATTTTTATTCAAATAAATGATTTTAAGGAAACATTAATTCATTATTATTTTTATGACCAACTTTTTTTAGATACTTTAAAAGCCACTAAAATTATTTAATTATATTTTGTCTTCTTCCTTTTTTGTTTTTTTAATTTTTATTTTAATAATTCCCTAAGTGTTATATGTGGATATGGCTTTAGACATAAACAAATTGTTAAAATTATCTATGATGCTACTACAGTTACCATAAGGATTAGTTAAATT
>JAQQSU010018858.1:0-10390 GCA_028627135.1 Pseudochirops cupreus
CTGGCAAAGTCGACTTTTTAAGGCATTCTTCTCCTCAGTGGCTTTTTGGGCCTCCTTTGCCATTAGAGTTAGTCTATGTTTTAAGGTGTTATTTTCTTCAGTCAGGTTGTTGACTCTCTTTTCATGATTTTCTTGCATCATTTTCATTTCTTTCCCCAATTTTTCCTCCACTTCTCTTATTTGGTTTTCAAAATCTTTCTTAAGCTCCTATATGGCCTGTAACCAGTCTACATTTTTCTTGGAAGCTTTTGGTGCAGGAGTTCTGACTGTGTTGTCTTCCTCCCGTTCCATGCTTTGGTTCTTTTCGTCTCCAAAAAAGGAATCTAAAGTTGGATTTCTGAGCTTGGTTTGCTTCCTTTGCCTGCTCATGTTGTCAGTCAATTAACTTGACTTTTGAGCCAAAGTAGAACTCTGCTTTCAGAGGGGAGATCTCTGCCTGAAATTGTTGGGGTTTTTGCAGCTGCTGGAGCTATTAGGAGGCCGTCATGTCTGCAGCCCCCACCAGCTTTGGCTCACTGAAAACACACCTCAGGACCACCATGCAAGACTGCAATCCTGATCCAGGCAGCTCAAGGCAAGAGCACTTAGTCTCTGAACAATTGCTTGGCCCCCCTGCAGTCTGCAGGCTGTGAGCTCTGAAGCAGCCACATGGATTTGGCTGCAGGGCTGCCACTTCAGCCACTCCTATCTCTGGGGCAGTCAGCCAGACCCTCTCCCCCAAGTTTAATGGAGTTTGCTGACCTTTGCCCTTTGTCCTTGGCTCTTATGGGTTGGTAATTCTGGAAACCACCACAGCTGCGGGTGATCCACTCTCCCAAATGCTCCAGCTGGGGCTTCTCCTGGATGGCCTGGGGTTAAAGCTGTGGGTTCATGTGGTGCTGGTCTTAGCTCCCAGCGCACTCCGATGAGCCCTTTCCATCCGCCTGCAGGGCTGCCTTCAGCAGGAGCCTTGTTTCTCTGTCTTTTTATGAGTTCTGGAGCTCTAAAATTTGTTTAGAGTCACATTTTATAGGTATCTGAGGTGGTTATGGGGGGAGCTACGGAGTTTTCCTGCTTCTATGCTGCCATCTGGACTCCGCCCCCTTCCCGCCCACCCCCCAGATATTAACACTGTCTATGTTCTATTTCGTTTTTATTTACTTTGTGAGTTTGGACTCGTACTCAAAGCATTCCAGGCTGCGATGTAGCCTGGAGACTGTGCGCTAGTGATGGAGAAAATATTAACTAGTATAGAAAAAACTTAAAAGTTCCATGTTGGCATTGCTGTGGAGATGTGAAATGCTTCCTCAGAATTCACTAGCAATTATACTGTGAGACTGAGATTTCTGGGACAAAGATGTTGGAAGAGAAACAAGCTGGGTCAGGAGCTATAATTCAGATGTTATCCTTCATTTGGTACCCTGTGGATTTTTTTTTTCAGTCAAGCATTTGATGTCTACATTTCAGTCTTTCTGTTCTCCATGTAACCTGTGGCTCAAAGGCATTTTATATAAGGCTTTTCTCACTGGTAGCATTTGGAAGACCTTGGGAGGTTAGAGATCCTACTTTTTTTTCTTCCAAATTTTAGAGAGAAATCACTTAATTCTAGACTTCCTTCAAGGGAGAGAAAAATTCTGGAAAGAAGCCATGTATAGGAATTGGCACCTTAGTTATGTCCCTATTCTCAGCTTACTACACTAGTGATTTGGGGACTTCTTCTGGGGTGAGATTTGGAATTCTTTCTCTCTTGGCTGAGCTGAGTTAATCTTACTCTAAATGAGAGAGTTCATTCCCCTTTGTGCATCGTCTGGTATGTATTTTCTTATGTATACTTCTAATTTCTGTTTGCTCTCTGTTTGGATAAGTGGGTTTATCTGCTGTTTGCTATGTGGATTCATTATGGAACTGGCATCTGGTAGGAAGGGAGTCAGGCCTTAGTTACATAGCTTAGTGTACTCCTTCCCCATTAGGGGATAGTGATTAGGAGTGAAGCTTCAACTTAAAAATTATTTCCTCTAAAATAACAATATTTAAGGGAGCAGATAGATATAATGTTAGAGGAACAGGTTCTCTCTCCTCTCTCTTCTCTCCTACCCCCTCTCTCCTTTCTCCCTTCCCCCCTCCTTGCAGAGTGACCCCAATCTTCTACTTCCTTTCTGAGCAAGAACTGAGGATTCCTTTGGAGAAGGGGAGGGGGAGGGAGAAGATGCTAGAGATGTGTCTATTCCTGCTTCCCTGGGAGCCACAGACAGACAGACCCATGTGGACATGCATAACCTATGTAGGCCACATTGTACTACATGACCACACACTTCTCATACTTGCAAGATCTCTAAAAGGTTCTTCTGTTCTACTTCTTCTGTTGCTGCAATGAACAATGTAAATAATTTGGGGTAGACTGTGACCATTGGGTGGAGTGCTGAAGCCCAGATTGGTCAGAGGACCACAAATGTCCCTTAGAAACAATGTCTCTCTTCCATGACCGAGTTAACGAAGGAATCAGCTACCTTAACTTCTCTTTGTAAGAGGGAGGAGTTTAGAGCAAACTGTTCTCTCCTGTGATTGGCAGCACCCGCAGACTGCTACCTTCTCCTTGCTCCTCCGTCCCTTCCCTTGATATGGTTTATGCCCATTATTAGATATAACAATTAGTCACTGTTAGTCTTGATTGGGCAGCTAGGTGGTGCTGCAGTGGGTAGGGCACCAGGCCTGTAGGTTGTGTGACCCTGGGCAAGTCACTTAATCCTGTTTGCCTCAGTTCCTTATCTGTAAAATGAGCTGGAAAAGGAAATGGCAAGCCACTCCAGTATCTTTGCCAAGAAAACCCCAAATGGGGTCGCAAAGAGGGTGACCATGGATTTTAGGCATCCTGAAGAGGACTCAAGCTGAGGAAAATCCAAAGAAAAAGTTGACTCTTTCCTCAACTTCCTCTCCTGATTCCTTTCTATCCACAGAATCTATAATATAGTAGGCTGTTGCATTCCCCGAACATTTCCAGGAAACAGCATCTTGATTCACCCAAAAAGAGACCAAAGGTTAACTATAGATATAGATATAAAAATAATGTTAGGCAGAGATCCCAACCAATCTCTGTTTGTATTGGGAGTTTTCTTAACTGAGTGATTGAAATCAAGTTCAGAATTTATCATCTAAAATTTACTCCCTAAAGCTTAATAGGAGAGAAATAAGTGAACCTGAGGTGGTCATTATATTGCTCCCCACCCCAGGCTTAAATTGAACTAATTGCAACAGGGTATTATAGTGACTGATTGTGAATAAATGGGTACAGCGACAACAAGACTTCATACAAGCAAGAATTATCTCAAAAAATAGGGGGGAAAAAGGAAAACAGGCTGTTAAAGTATAGGATAAAGAAAATGAGGAAAGAAAAAGGCTGTTTTTTCTCTAGTGGATCCCTGAAAACCAGGGTATCCAAGACTGAGAATTCCAGATGGAAAATCTCTTCAATGGATCCTTACAAATTCAGAGGACCCTAAGATTAGCCCAGATGGACCTCCCCTTTGTAACACAGGTAGGTATCACTGTGGAGTTGGTAGAATTGATACTCAATCAGCATTTCTCAATAGAACTCTATCACCTTGTTGAAGATCATGACAATGATCTTGGGTGTCATGTTGCCGTTTCTTTCTTTTAGCGTTCTTCATGGCTGTAATTATTGTTCCTTGGCATCTCTCTTATCAGAGAGTATTAATTGTGAGTGTCTGTAAATCTTTCCATCTTCAGAGACTACAAAATAAAAATCATTAGACATTGGGGCAGCTAGGTGGTGCAGTGAATAGAGCACCAGCCCTGGAGTCAGGAGGACCTAAGTTCAAATCCAGCCTCAGACACTTGACACGCTTACTAGCTGTGTGACTTTGGGCAAGTCGCTTAACCCCAATTGCCCTCCAAAAAGCAAAAAAAAATCAATAGATATGCATGGTTCATGTCCAAACATCAACAAATTGGACACAAAGCCAGTGGCATCATTCCTGGTAGAGTTGTATACATATATGTACTAGGAAAGCCACACGTTGACTCCACAAGATCTAATGTATCTAACATGTTTGTCAGTGTGCAGTTGAAACATTCAGGTTGTAGGACCCCTTGAGGGGAGAGGTCTTAATGTCAGCCAAATCTAACACTTTTTGAGCATTGTGTTCTCATAGTCTCGCCTTGGTCCAAAGGAATGGGGACAAGAAGTCTGTCTACAGAGAACTACTCCCACAATGTTGTTGTTCCACTGGATGCTCTCTGGTTTCTGGTTGGGCGTGGCTTATACCTTGTGAAGTGACCACTTGCTACAGTTTCCTGGGGCTAATCTTCTCTAAATATTCAGCATGAGTTATGAATACTTTTCTTTGCACACACCAGGCACTACTTTCATACTTCCTGATGACATCTGTGGTCATCTTGGGCCAGGCAGATCAATTTCTTTTGAGCTCTGGAGTTCTTTCTTGACTCATATATCCATCATCATTGAAAGGTTTCATGGCCATAGAGGAATATGCCTTTCACAACAGTAACTGTTTCTTTAGACCACATGTAGGGTCAGTGACAGTTCACCACAGAAACTCCATTCCCCACTTCTGTTGGATCTTTCCTCTGCCATTGTCATAGCAATGACATGCAAAGGCCTAGCATTTGAGTCTGTTGACATTACCGCCTTGTTTCTCAGCTTGTCTTATTTTCCACAGTCTTTCATTAGTCATCTGATCTCTTTGCCAACCATCCACAGACAACTAAGGTACAGAAGGGTAATTCCCATATACTGTTAGCATGCTGGCTAGGGGTCTCCAACTTTCAGCTGTACTGTCATCAGATTATTATCAGTTTATCATCAATTTATTATGAGCATAGAGTTTCTGGGCTGTTGCATCAAGTTTCCACTTCTCCTTTGTGTATTGTTGAATTTTTGATGTCATGTGGCCTTCTGCCTCCCACTAGCTTTCCCTGGACACTAGTGGATTTTGAACCCAGAGTTAGTTAGTGCTACCACCCATCACTGGCAAACACCATCCAACTTGGCAGTGCTCAGAATATGTTGGGGGACTGTTGTCAGCAAAAACTTGTAACTTTGCTCCATATGCAACCTTTGAATTTATTTATTTTTATTTATTTATTTTTTTGAGGGAGGAAGGCAAGGCAATTGAGGTTAAGCGATTTGTCCAAGGTCACAGAGCTAGTAAGTGTGTCAAGTGTTTGAGACTGGATTTGAACTCAGGTCCTCCTGACTCCAGGGCCAGTGCTCTACTCACTGTACCCACCTAGCTGCCCCCAATCTTTCAATATTTTGGTGACCATTTGGATTCAAGGAACTTCAGCTTTTGAATGGGGTAATGGGTTTTGCTATTATTCAGGTCTCTGCTGGCAAAGGTAACTGGTTATAGGTGACCACCATTCTCTTGGTACTAGGTGTCCCCAATTCCCCCAAACTGGCATAGCTAACACTGGTGCCTATGTGTAAAGCCAAGCACTAGCAGCTTTTCAGAAGAATGCTACTGTGAACAGCTTTTAAGGTTCTGATTATATACAGTATAGTGAACACTGTATTTATTCTATAACAAATCAGAGCAAAACATTCACACAAATTAAGGTACAGCATTCACAATATTACAACTTATCACAGATAATCAAAATACAGCAGTCACAACAACTTATCACAGAAAATGGCCACATAGTTTCCACTACAGTGGTCACAAAGTTTTGAACAAAGAACAATCATTGAGTAACTCAATCATTCAATCATCCTTAGGAAGGTTTGCCTCCTCAAGGGACACAAATTACAATAGTCAAAATTCTCCATTCATGGGGCACACTAAGTTAACTTAGTCACTTATTCAGTAATCAATCACTAAGTACAAGCATTTAGTCAATCCTTCATCATTCACTATTCAATCATCAGAAAATATACAGACTCTCCACCCCTAGGTCACTAGTAAATTTATAATTTCTCAGTCAGTACACAGTATCCAAGTAAAGTCTTCTTTCAGCTTGTCTCAGGGTGGTTTCTTGGATTCCCTGGATCCCCTTCCATGGTCCCAGATCCTACCTGGATTCATCAAACTGTCACCTGGGTTCAAAGGCAGACAACTCCCATGTCCTTGTCCACCTCTCTGTGCAGTTCCTGGTCCACAATGGAGCTCATAGTGTCCAGTCCCTCTCAAATCCTTCACAGTCTCTGTTCCTGGGAAGACAAGGCTTAACAAAGCCACAAATAGACAAAGTCTTAGATCCCTCACAGTCATGCTTACTCCATCTTTCAGAAGCTCCAGCTGGTCCTCAGACTCATCAGAAGTTTCAGCTGGTTCCCAGAATCAAGATTACTCCATCCAGGTTTTCAAAATTAAAATAATTCTCTCCAGCCTGGGAGGGGCTTTCCTCTTCAGCCTCCTCAGCTCCTCTTTGGCCTCCTCAGCTACTCTTCAGCCTCCCTGGTTGCAGCAGCTTCAGCTTCCATGGAGTTTACTTCAAGAAGATCTGTCTCAGTTACCAATTATCATTTTTCTTCTCAATTCTCAGTCCAGCAGTAGCAACCCAGCCTCCTAATGCTGCTGAGAGAAATTCTCTCTTTCTCCAGAGGCGGCAGCTTCTGCCTCCAGATTCTTGTCCTAAGAAATTATGACTCTCCCTCTCTGTTTTTCCTTATATACAGTATTGCATTAGCTTCCTGTTTTAGCCAACCCCTTCCTGTTATGTCAGCAACAGGGATTCATACCTTACTGATTAATTACTAAGTGCTAAGTACCTGTTACCTTTGGCAATACAAAGGGATCTTCAAATTCAAATTACATTACCATTACAGTGTGTGAGACAGCTGACCAAGTCTGACAGCTTGTTCACATCTATATATTGGTCTCTGAAAGGGTTTGTTGATTTTAGGATAGTTTGTGGTGCTTTTTCTTTCTTTTTCTGTGCCTCTTTAATCACATACGTTTGAGTAATGTCATTCAGTGACAGCACTAGCATCAAGTTTCTAACGAATTTTTGATATTCACCACCATCTTAGAAAATTTTGGGGTCTCAAAGATTCTTCAGACACGGTCAAGTCAGAAATGCTTCTACTTTCTTTGGATCAGTGCTCTAATCTTGTTGAGATACACCATGACCCATGTGCTTCACTAAGGCTCTACAAAACACGAAATTGTCAGTGGAGTATTAAGTCATTTTCCTCTAGCCAATTCAGCACTTTCATTATATTCTTCCGAGGTATTGTCAAATACAAGGATGTTATCAAGGTATTCCAACACTTGTAGGTAGTTAATGTCTTTTTTTTTTTTAAATTAATTAATTAATTTACTTTTAGTTTACAACTTTTAGTTCCTTGAGTTTCAAATTTTCTCCCCCTCCTTCTCCTCCCTCCCCATGGTGGCATGCAATCAAATATAGGATCTACAAATACCTTCACATTAAAGGATTATAACCAATGGAATTAACAATGGGAAAGAGGAAACAAAACAAAACAAAAAAATAGAGAGAGCAAGTAGTTTGCTTCAGTCTGCATTTAGACTCTGTAGTTCTTTCTCTGAATGTGGGTATTTCTTTCCATCATGAGTCTTTTGGAGTTGTCTTATAACCTTACATTGCTAAAGGAGCCCGGTCTATAAAAATTGGTCATCATACATACATTGTGTCTGTAATTGTGTACAAATTTCTCCTGGTTCTTCTCTTCTCACTCAACATCAGTTTATATAAGTCTCTTGAGGTTATGATGAAGTCTGCCTGCTCCTCATTTCTTATAGCACAATAGTATTCTATTACATTCATTTACCACAACTTGTTCAGCCATTCCCCAGTTGATGGGCATCCTCTTGATTTCCAGTTCTTTGCCACCACAAAGAGATCTGCTATAAATATTTTTGTACATATGAGTCCTCTTCCCACTTCTATGATATCTTTGAGATACAACCCTGGAAGTGGTATTGCTGGATCAAAGGGTATGCACTTAGTTGTAGCTCTTTGGGCTGTAAAGCCAAGCATGAGCAGTTTTCCAGAGGACTGCTGCCGTGAACAGCTTAAAGGTTCTGATTACATAGTATAGTGAACTCTCTATTTATTCAGTAATAAACTAAGACAAGACATTGACAGAAACCAAAGTATAGCATTCACAATGTCATAACATAGCAACTTATCAGTAAAGTGGCCACATAGTTTTAACCAAAGTGGTCACATAGTTTTAAGCAAAAGATATCATTCAGTAAGAATTTAACTCAATCATTCTTAAGGAGGCAAGCCTCCTTAAGGGACACAAAGTACAATCATTCAATAAGTCCTTAACTCAATCATCCTCAAGGAAGCTTGCCTCCTTAATGGGCACAAAGTACAAAGGTCAAAATTCTCTACCCCTTAGGTCACATTGTCTTAATCTCTCAGTCAAAAAGTCTTCTTTTTTCTTAGAGATTAGTTTCCAATCATCCTTATTTCAATCATCCTGAAGAGGTATAGGATACAGCATACAAAGTCCTCCTGATCTTCTCAGTTTGCATTAAATATCCAAGGAGAGGTCTTTCATCTTTACTTGAGGCTGCCTCTCAGATTCCATGGTTCCTCTTCTATGGGGTCCAGCTCCTTCCTGAATCCACCCAAGTGGCACCTGGGTTCAAAGGCAGTCAGTTCCCAGCTCTTCATCCAGTTCCTTGTCCAGCTCCTCATCCAGTTCCTCATCCAGTTCCTGTTCCATATTGAAGCTCACAGTGTCCAGTCCACCTCAAGTCCTTTACAGTTTCTGTTTCTGGGAAGACAAAGCTTAACAAAGCCACAATAAAATTCATACACATTGCCGGAACCATCGCCAATTCACTTTCTGCATGTGAAATCAACACAAATCCAAAAACAAGGTCTGAGAAATCAACACAAATGATCAGTATAGTACCAAGACCTCTGAAAACATCAGTAAGACCCTCCTCCAGGATTTCTGTAAACATACAACAAGAAAATTCTCTCTCAAGGCTTCTGAACCAGCAGAAAGGTCCCAGGACTTCTGTAACAACAGTGATGTCCTCTATCAGTGGATGAATCTGACAAAGTAACATCAAAACAGACAGACAAAGTACCAGCATCACAGCCATGCTTCCTCCCAGTTTCTCCTCTCTTCTCAGTTCTGCTCTCTCCAGCCTGGGCATCTCCTTATATATGGTCATTAGCTCCTCCCTCCTCCACCCCTTCCTGTTGTATCAGCAACAGGGATTCACAAGTTCAAAGACTTGATGTAATCATGGTCAAATCTTAACAGAAACTTGAACTGAAACAAGATGCTAAATACTTAAATAGCTGAAACAAGGTGTTAACTACTTCTTTGTTTGCCATTGCATGGGCATAGTTCCAGATTGCTCTTCAGAATGGTTGGATCAGTTCACAACTCCACCAACAGTGCATTAGTGTTCCAATTTTTCCACGTCCTCTCCAGCATTTATCATTTTCCTGTTTTGTCATCTTAGCCAATCTGATTGGTGAGATGTGGTACCTCAGAGTTGTTTTGATTTACATTTCTCTAATCAATAGTGATTTAGAGCATTTTTTCATATGCTTGTAGGTATCTTTAATTTCATCCTCTGAAAACTGCCTGTTCATATCCTTTGACCATTTATCAACTGGGGAATGACTTGTATTCTTATAGATTTGACTCAATTCTCTGTATATTTCAGATATGAGGCATTTATCAGAGACACTGGTTGTAAAAATTCATTCCCAATTTTCCACTTTCCTCTGAATCTTGGTTACATTGGCTTTATTTGTACAGAAACTTTTCCATTTAATGTAATCAAAATTATCTATTTTGCATTTTATAATGCTCTCTAACTCTTCTTTGGTCATAAAATTTTCCCTTCTCCATAAATCTGACAGGTAAACTATTCCTTGCTCTCCCAGATTGCTTACAGTATCTGTGTTTATACCTAGATTGTGCACCCATTTGGGCTTAATTTTGGTATATGGTGTTAGATACTGGTCTATGCCTAGTTCCTGCCATACTATATTCCAGTTTTCCCAGCAGTTTTTGTCAAATATTTTTTTTATCCCCAAAACTAGGGTCTTTGGGTTTCTCAAACAGTAGATTACTATAGTCATTGACTGCTGAGTCTCATGTATCCAATCTATTCCATTGATCCAGTACTCTATTCCTCAGCCAGTACCAAGTAAAAAGGTACTGGCAGGACTCCTTCTTCTCTTATTTTCTCAAATAGTTTGTAAAATATTGGAATCAATTGTTCTTTATGTGTTTGATAGAATTTGCTAGGAAATCCATTTGGTCCTGGAGATTTTTTCCCAGGGAGTTCATTGATGGCTTATTCAGTTGTTTTTTTTCCAAGATGGGGTTATTTAAGTAATTTATTTCCTCTTCAGTTAATCTGGGCAACGTGTATTTTTGTAAATATCCATCCATTTCCCTAAGATTGTCAAATTTATGTGCATA